>OOFE01036831.1:0-12840 GCA_900323365.1 Monocentris japonica | reverse complement strand
ACTGTATATTCTTATACATTTCAGCTCTTGAAAACAGAGAGAAATACCTAAGTGATGCATGATTTCTCTTGGTGCTGTACTGCTCAGAAGTGCCCTGTGAAGAAAAGATATTCCATGTTGCGTAGGTGGGTGGTTTACCAGAACAATTGATTATGTGCATTTTTGCACGTGAAGGGTTGGGCTTGTTGATTTGAAAAGCACAGCATTAAATACAGCAAGCTCTTCAATTTTGATAGTCTACAGAGATGCTCCACTAGTTTACCAGTATCAGTTAATATTACCTTTCTTATCATATTTATTGTGATATTAATACTCAAAGCACGATTATCAGGCTGTTCTGAAATGTATATAAGCATTAAATATTTAATATATCATACAAGATTTCTATTCTCAGAGTGTCTCTGAGGACGTTAGGTTCGGTTAGGTTGCAATATCTTGGTAGTCAGACAGACAAAAAAAAATAGACACTCAGACACTCAGTATTTGTGGATCAGGATGTATCTAATGAGTACTGTGAAGATGGAGAACATAATGACAATGAGTGTTCATTAATCTATACAATAAAAAAAAGATGTCCTAGTGTGTTAGGCAGAGATAAAAGATCAGCATCACTTCATAGGGAACCTCTTATGGAGCATTGGGGACTGGACAAGACAGCATACAATTACAAGCACAAATTACAGGTCTCAATGCAGTTGTATCTGAAGCTAAACTGCATTGAAACCATTGTTCCAAGGCAGTTTTCCATTGTCTTCAAGAGTCTTAATGGTGTCCACGGTTTGATGAAAATACTTGTAAAATGCTAATGCACACCTGTTTTTGCTTTGTATTCTTCAGTCTCTAATTGCAGTGCAATGCTATGCTTTTACATGTTAATGACAAGGACCACCTTTTTTCCAGAACACAAACACATTTGTGTCATTTGATTATCCAGTTTGTGAAGTTTGTGCTGTAAATTTGCCAACAGGTTCATGTAGGGATGAGGAACAATGGGGATACATGATTAGAGCATCAAAATAGTCTATGAAAACTCAAAGCCAAAAAAAACAAGAACTAGCTGCATTAGTTTCAAGGCTGCTCAGTGATGCATGAAATAATGTCCTGTGGCTTGTTGCTAAGACCCATCCCCGATGGGAGCAAGCACTGAAATAGCTACTGAGCTCCAATATTCAGGCTCCCGCTCCAGGACTTGGGCCAGCCAAGATGTCACATCTCATTGTTTCTTTAACTCACATCATCTCACCATTTGTCTTTCAGACAACCCTTTTTTATATCTTTTATGCAACATATCTGTACTGTACATCTCACTTTTTTTCTCACAGTGGCTTTCGTCAGTCGTACATAGAGTTCATTCCCTCTGCTATCTCCTTCTGGGTACTCCAAACCCGCATGCTCTCTCTTTTTAATTGCTCTTGGCTAGCTGAGCCTGATCTCCCAGAATTTCGTGAAATGAGCACATTGTCTTAAAATGCAAAAATACATGTTCTGTGCACAGAAAATGAGAGAAAAGCATCTCCCTACCACGAAAGGATTGAGTGAATGAGACACGATTAGAAACAGGCAATAATAGCACGGTGGAAAGTAAGGGTGTGAAGGTCAGGTTGCTAGATCAGCAGAGACGTTTTCTACTGTGACTGAAGTTTTAGTTTTTCTTAGTTAACCATAACCAAAACAATAACCTAACCTTAACCAAAGTTGTTGTAGTTGCCTAAACTTAACCATTACCTCACCTATGCACGGGATGAACAGGTTAAAATGGCGTGTTCAATTCATGCTATTCTCACATAAGCCAGTTTGTGGTATTGCCACATTATCCAGTTTATGATAGAGCAACGTAATGTTCACATCATTTATGTCCACAACACATAATCTGCGTTTCAGAGTTTGTGCTAATTTCACAGCATTTCATGAAGCTGCGCTGAAGACCAGACTCTGGGTCAGGACTTAGAGCACTTCTGGGGCACAGGCCCACAGCACTCCCACCCATGAAAGTCAGGTTTAAATCTATGCCAAGTACAAGAGTGACATCATATGCATCAAAGGTGCCAAAAACAACAAGTACATGAATACATAAAAAAAAAAGTTTTTTCTTTTGTGTACCATACAACAACGATCAATGAAACAAAACAATCTTAATCATGGAGCTAATCAAAATCATTTGCCCCCACCGACCCCCGATGCCACCCCTAATTTTGACCCTCAGTCCCTCTCCTTCTCCATATTTCTTTTACCATCTCTCCTCTTGCTCTCTCTCCCTCTGGGTATTTTTACATGAAATGGCTTGAAGCTCTCCATGTCTCCAATATAACTTACATGCCTCAACCACAAATGGGAAGCTCATGTATTTCCTCCCTGCCTTGAAGGGGCAGTTGCTCAGATTGTTAAATCAGGTAGTGTCATTGTCTCGCCTCATGCTGACTTTCTTCCAAGCCCATTTCATCTAATTCCTTGGTGCTGAAGAAGACTCTGGGACAGCAACATCCTTTGGAAGGACAGAAAATCAATGCCTCTTCATATAAGATCTGCATGAATGAATGGATGGATGGATGTCACATTACTTGTGGTCTTTTGATGTAGAGCATCCCTCCACAAAACCGATGCACATTATCTCAGCCCTTTCCTGTGATGTTGCATTGCACATGGAGTGCTTCAAGTCATTTCATGTAAAAGGGAGAGAGAGATGTGGAGGAAAATGGGGAAGGTTTAGAGTCCCTATACATTCTCCATTTCAAATGTCTATACCTGATGTATGAGGATAGCGGCAGTGCCAGACTGTCAACTTGTCAACAAGATTTTTCTTCAAAACAACAATAATATGGCATGTATGGCAATAAATGGCAGTCGGATCTACAACTAGCCCACATAAATATGTCTGTGTTCCAGGTTTGAACAACAGTATTTTCCCATACTTTGCTAAAATGTGTGCTTTTCACTTTTCACACTTTTCTGGACCTGGAAACATTTTAATGCCAGTTAGCTAATTAATCAGTCCCTCCAGGATGTTGTGATCTGGTGATCGCAAGAATTTACCCAAGTTCAACTAATTGCCACAATACTTGCAAGAGCCGCAATTTACCGCATAAAACGGTCAAATTGGCACAATACTTCCACATTAATCACTCCTATGAGTTACATTAACACTCATACATGTTCAGGAGGTTGTGTTGTTTTAATTGAAATATGCAATTTGCACCATTTGCTTTCTTGTTATCCTGAGCCTTTGATATGGTTACACACGAGGACAATGCCAGAGTGGCCAATCGGCACAACCGGGACGAATCCCAGTGGGCCAGTGGGTCTGTGAGTCGGTTGTACGGGCCGCACCGCAGTGTAGCCTAATAATTTTATAAATTGTTGAAGTTGATTTGCTGCTAACAGGCCGGCCGCCGGTGACTTATTAGATGTGTTCTCCAGTCCGGACCTCTCTCTCCTTTTCTCTGTGTCAAGCTGGCAGCACTGACACATCTGACAGGACGGGAACGTGATGGGTCAACTAATGATGCAATGACAAGTTGTAGATATGCTGCATTGCAGCCTAAAAGGGAAAAAACAAACAAAAATAATGTAAAGAAAACAAGGATTGAAAAGAAATGAAAGAAAAAGAAAGGTACTAGACAGAGATCATGTTTAGTAAAACAAGCTTTCAGCCGGTGGCCCCAGGAGGTATTAATATGTGACGATTACTCTACTACTTAAAAACTACTGCTGTTTTACTACAAGATAATATCGCAAATTGCATCGCAATATTTGATAAAAGCTGCTGCAAATTCAATCATTTTGGGCCGCAATTATCAGAAAAAAACTGCAAAATCCTGGAGGGACTGATTAACTAACTGACATACTGTAGCAAGCCAACGTTGCTATCTTTGTTAATCTTAGCTGGTTGCTATAGCTAACTGACAGTGCATTACTATTTTAACCTTATCCCTCTGACTATCGGTAACTTCTGTCCTGCCTCTGACATCACCTCCTTGCCCCCAAAATCCACAAAATGAAATAATATTTTAGTGAAAGATGGAGAAGGGGGCATCAACTTGCTTTGAGTCATCTGCATCCATACAATCAGAATGCGCCACAAACTCAAAGCTAACTTCACTGACATGCGCTCAGGGTAGACAGCTCACTAGACATCAAAATAAAGTTGATTTTTTTAGTCTAATCGCGCCACCAAGTACACCACACTTATTCTTGAGATGTTGTTGGACACAATGCAAGTGATTTTACGTGATTGTTTCACTGGGGCACAGCAAAATATTAAAGGGGATCTAACAACGCCCCTGCTCTGGGCCATTAGTAGACTGAACTAGCGCAAGTCATGGGGTGACAGTTTTACATTGAGAGTTGGTTTAGGAACAAACTCAAATAGACGTACACTCATACTGTACACGGTATATCAATGTCCAGTATCAATTACTACACTTTGCCCTATTATATTTACTGCAGTTTACATACTGTTGAAGTGGTCTATAGTACAGTAAATGTCCCGACTATGAAATCTTCGCTCACTAGTTTCAGATCAAACATAACACAAAGCTCCAACTCACAATGTGCTGCCTGTACAGAGTGAGACGAAGTGTGGCTCATACATTACTGTGTGAACCTCCAGCACTTCATTCAGAGGCATATGCTCAGTGTCTTATCATCTTTGAGACAGTTTGTGTCACTATAATTGAAAGGAACTTCAATTCACCCAGCGACAAGCACACTCAACCACACACTAAGCTCACATCGACATAGTGTAGCCTTCCGATCATTTATGGCAGTTGTGTATGTCAAATAGACTTAACTGCAAACTAGCATAGTGCCTTTTGGGTATTGTGCTTTAATTGAATTCTACTCCAACTTCTAACCAGCACATCTACAGAAACATCAAAGACAATCTAGGAATAATGGATTAGCACTATCCCTCACACATATTCACTCATGGCACCTAAGGTAATTTAGCTAGTGCTAAGATAAAGCAAGAGCACATCCTGGCACATGCTATTTGCTGGAATTCAATGTTGAACACCAAATGAAGCCACCTCTAACCACTTGGGAAGCGTTGCACAGCAGCACCGGTGTAGAGTACCAAGTGTGTCTGTCATCTTTGTGTGCGTGTGTGTGTGTGTGTGTGTGTGTGTGTGTGTGTGTGTGTGCATTGTGATTTGCTGTATCCTTTGATGAAAGGTTGGCAGGTTTGACTGTAGATTAGAATTACACGTTTGATTATATGCTCCCGACTATTTTGGTGGCAAGTTCACCCCTATCAGAAAAATGGGGAGCAGCACCACCTGGCCAACTGTACCAACTGTAATTGAAGAAACATTTTGAGACCAGTCCACTGAGATCCTCTTTGATATCCCTAAGTTAGAGTAGAAGAGCCCTAGGCAGCAATTAAATTGAAAACTTAATTTAGCCTGGGTGGAACAAGAGTGAGTACAAGGTTTGCACTCTACAGTAACAATTGAAGTGAGAAATGAGTGTGTACAAACAAATTTAAACCCTTCTCACAGCATTTCAAAGCTTTCCCCTCTGTGCTTCAGTTTATTTCACCTCAGGGTTATGCATGTGAACTGGTGGATGGGGTCACTGTTTGAATTCATCTCTTCAAGCTAGAGTGGAATGGTGGGGCACACCGATGAGGGGTCTATCCTCTAAAAGAGAAAAGGGCTCCTATCCATATTAAACACAGCACTGAAGAACACTGTGCTAATGTCAGGTGTTCCCCACGGCACAACAATGTCAGGAGCATCTGGCTCATTTCAGGGGAAGGGTGTAACATTTTTCTTAACATGCAGTGTGGCGCAATTGCACAAATTAAAAGGGAGAACATCTGCATTTTCACCTCAGGTGTATGAGAGACTGAGAGAGAGACTGAGAGAGAGAGAGAGAGAGAGAGAGAGAGAGAATGTCAATGGTTTTTGGGTGCCAATATGCAATATGGATCCTAACCACTTACAGAACGGAGAGGGAGACATGCACAAACTCTGTGACAAAAGCCAAGAAGTACCACTATTATGTGTTTTACGTTTCTCAGCTTTGTTTCATGATAAATTCCCTGTGTGTTTTAAATTTAAAAAGGATGTGAGACCACTAAGAAGACACAGTCATGTTTACAATGGGGATCAAATTGTACTGGAGCACATTTTTACAATTGGAGAGAGGAAGGAAGGAGGGCATGATACAGACAATTATCAAGCTTACTGCCTATCCGATAGATGGACGCTAGCTTGATGCTTGCTAAAAGGCATTCACATCCATGAGCATACAGATTATGAGAAGAGATTTTGGAAAGACGCAAAGTCATTTGGAGACACGAGCACCCAAATTATAGAGGTTAAAGTAGCTTTGCCAAATCACGGCAAATCAAAATCATTAGGTCTTTGTCAGCAACCATTATGGAGTTAGGTATTATGATTAGGACTGGAATCACTTGTTATGAAAATGCACAGGAAAATCATTTTAAACCTCAAATGGCTATCTCCATGTGACAAGTTTCCCTGATTAATCGACTGATGGGGGCATGGCAAAATGACAATGACGGGATGAAATTGCTCAAGGTTTTATCAAAAAGGTTTTCGAAAGAATCTGTCATTTTTTTTTTCTTGATTGCAACCACAGTCAGCAATCCCTAGCTTGGCGCCGAAACAAAGCCATTCTTAATTTCCAGCAGTTACAAATGCCAGAACCCAAGGCGCATGGAGGAGGCAGATAAAGTTGTTATTGGCAAATGTCCTTGGTGCAAGCAGAGTGAGCGCTCAGTAATCCTACTGTGTTATTAGTCTCCCAGGACCCCGGGACTCTGCGTTACTATCACAGGCTGTTCCCATGTAGATAACACCAGCTCCATTCACCCTCACATCTACTCATAGCTAAATTGACTGCAATTATCAGGACTAGGGAGCTTATTATTGCCCTCTTTTATTTACACACAGACACCCACACAAGCCCAGAGGTTTTTAATGGTGGAAGATGTTAGACATTTCCTCATGTTTCTTAATGCTCTGGTAAATCCTCTGGAAGAACAGCATTGATCCCATCTGTTTTCCCCTAAGCCATAATTGACCATGAAGCAATCAGGTATTGTATAGTTTGTATTTTCACCTCCTTGTTGACCAGTTACAAGTTACTCTGATGAACTTGAGGTCCACTACAACTTGACTTAATGTGTATATTTTAGCACATTTTTTCAGATGAAACAATGAACTACAATGGTATACACTATATGCTCTGTTCCAGTCCACACAACAATATGCCACATATATCAGTATCTATCTGTGGTAGCACCTAGCCTTGCAGTTGATATTGGCTGCTCATATTTACAGTACCTGAGTCCACTCTTGTTTTTATTCAGTGTGAGTTCACAACGTTTTATTAAGGTAACAAACAAAAGCAAACAAGTAAGAGGGCACCGCCCTCAGTGTCAGGAGACAGGAGTGTGAAAGCTATGCTTGTGAAGGCCTCTCTTCTGAAAAAGGCAAGGTGGCAGGGGGAGAGAGGTGAGACTATTACCCTTTCTATCAAAAGGATGTCACCTGTGGTCATCTGCAGTGGGTGAGGACATTAACCCTGCTCTCACTCAAAATCTGGAAATATGAAGCGGCCTGTCAGTAATCTGAGGAGGGCATCATTTCTGACACAGCAAGTATTTTCAGTTTCATTTGTATTCTGAATTAGAGGCTTTTCTTTCCATTCATCCATGCATGGCAGCTGGATAAATAAAAATGAGGCTTATCCATATGGGCAAACTGACATACTACTAAGTAAAGCACACTCATGAAATATTTAAGAAATGTGTAGACATCAATATCCTCAGTGACACATTTCATAGTGCTTTGTAACAATTAAACTATCTATTTGTACACATAATCAGAAAAACATTTTCCATAACAAACATCGTAATCATCATGATGGTATACAACACACTGTATCCAGTAAAAATATATCTATTATGCTTCATCACGTTCCAATCTCCTTGCATGCAAATGCATGACAAACCGCTGAAATAGCTCCAAAGTGCCATCCCATTCCACTATGAGTGGGCTGACTGTGGGGTGCAATCGGTCTCAAAGCCAGCCAGCCACAAAATGGTCACTGAATCATTTAATTTTGAATTGTGGCCAAAAAACGGTCAAAACACTGACATTTTATCTGCATAAAAGGATTACCTAATAATGGGACATTCATCGCTGAAGTGGGATTTTTTTGGAATGAAACAGCATGCAGTCATACATTATTGAACATAGCCCCTCCTGAAACGGTGTGTCTCAAGTTTGCCATGGGCAGTGTTATGCCAGCTGACCTTTTGAAAATGTAATCTCTGATTATTTAGAATGAGAAAATATTGGAAACAGTGTAGATGTCTAATCTGCAGCTCACATTTCAATTCACAGCTTTACATGTGGTGTATGGAAATGTGAAATACTATGTTTCAAATATGCAGTTGGGAGAACGAGTCTGATAGACAGATTCTCTACTGACCTTTGAAAGAGAATATTTCTGAGTGACCTACTCACTACCCTAAAGTGAATGGTGAGTTTGTGTCTGTGTGTGCGTGCGCTGGTGCATATTTGTAAGAGAGAAAGAGAATTGGGAAAGGAGATGAACTTTAATGGTTCACTTCAGAGAAACATTAGTTCAGGGGAGAGCATGGTGATCTGTCTTATATATCTGTGCCCTACATGAAACAGAGGGGAATACACAAAATTGTGTTGAGCGTTAATTATTAAACTGAGTGTCTTAAAACGTGGGATCTTGCTGATACAACATGCAGTCATACTTCCAGTAACTGGTAAAATATTCATGCAATTAAACACAACATGTGAAGTGAAGGCCTGAGAGAAGGTTAAGCCCCCCGTGCATAGTTGGACATGTTGGTCCAGAGAAAGTTTCCTCTAGGAGGTGTAACTCTATGGAGAGTGCATTTCTAACCATGACATATGTGCGTTTGGATGGATAATAAAACTAAATGCTCAAAACCCATTGCCATAGGCATATAGGGACTGTTAATTGCCCTGAGTATAAATTGGACCATTTCGGTATCCACGAGATTCTCCCCATAGGTGTAATTAGACGTGCAGCTGCCAGAGCAACCCCTATAGAGAATCTACCATGGGTAAAGCTTCCTCCCAGTGGATGCCTGAAGAAAGATAATTGGTGTAATGTCCGTGCCCAGTGTTGTGAGCTAATTAAAGCTAGGGGCTTTAGCTATCAGATCTCACGTACGTCATAGAAAAAGTCCATTGGTCCGCAAAATGTTTGTACTCGTGACTTCTTTTTCTTTTTCTTTTTTCATTTACACAGTGTGATGAACTCTCACTGGCTGTCTCTTGGTGTCACTCCCAGTCAGTGTGAGAGTGTAGACGACATATCAATATTATACTGTATGTTTGATATACACTAGTGATTTAATTTAATGTCCAATCCACTGGATTTTACTGTTGTTAAATATTGGTAGTTTGTCGTAGGGCGAATTATGTATGAGTAAATCAAAAAATAAGACCATATTGTCCATGGTGGGTGCTCTTCCGGTCACATTAATTGACACACAATAGCTTGATACCATATGTTTTCTACCTTAGATCCCATGGAAATTCATACATTGAAACAATATGTGCACTTCAATCTCTCTGGGTAGTACGTTTGGCACCTGGGATTTTGATTTTATCTGTGTTGTGGACTGGGCCAGCCCTCTAAAGTTTGTTTAAAGCCTGTCGCATGCTTTGGTTCCCCCCTGAAAAACCAATGATCCATGTTCCTTCCACAGATAATTGCAATAGTCATGAAAAATAACAACAGTCAGAGGGCGGATGTCCGTTTTAACCTCAATGGTAAATTTAGGAGCGCATTCAGTAGAAAGAGGCGCTGGGCTATAATTGTGAAAGACTGATTATAGCGTTTACTTTGAAGCTATTCAGAGCAAATGAAAACGAAACACCATTACCTAGCCCTTGATTGGTCTGTTCTTGTCATCAGCAGGATAATTGTCCACAAGTTCATGCTCTCTCCATAGTTCTGATTGAATTCATTCTGGAAATGAGAATGCAGCACCTTACACATAGCACAACTGCTCTGAACAACTTCTGCTGAAATTTGAACTTTCCCAACCAGAAAGAGCTAAATGTTAAATTTTTAAACTGTCACCTTTGCACTCTCGTTCTGTGTATCATTTTAAATGTGATTTCTTCCAAATACATAAAGTGGTGCACATCATGTCATGATTTGCAATGATAAAACATAAATGTATGTTGCTACTGCATATAAATGCTAAATCATCTGATAATAGCAATAAAGGTGTCAAATAAAAACACAGTGGAAAGAGGGAATCAGTTGTTTCTTGTAGCATCAATACATTGGAAATGTAGTGTATGTTGTCTGCTTGAATATTTTTCTAGGATACGTACTTACAGTAAATCACCTCACAATGTCCCATAATTATATATTTTTATCAAAGAACAGGTCATGCTCTGAATAAATCAACTTTAGTGCCAAAACCTAAAATGGCTTGAGCGTTTCCATTTTTTCCTTTACGTGAGAAATGAGATCCTCTCCTCTCCTCTCCTCTCCCCTTATTGAGCTCATGGCAAGGGGTCAGGGGGACAGAGGAGTAGCTCTGGGGCTGGTATCAGACAGGGGTCAGCTCCACAGCCTGATAGCAGGACTGATGAGGACAGCAGACTGAGCACTGCAGCAATCTGGCCTTTTCCAGACGGGCTCCATGGACATCAGCAATGAGATCTCCATTACTCTGTTAAACTGTGTCTGAGATCGCACCCTCACTATTATGTCAATGTCAGGATCTTACTGCTGATTCATACAGCAGGCGCAAATCCCAGATTAACCTCCAAGCTGGAAGACCTCTTTCAGCGGCAAACTGCATGGGAAATTTTATGTCTAGAAGGAGAGGTAACATGATTGTTTTGATAGCAGAGACATACAGACATGTGCAAACCCAGACACACATACCTGTATTGACATACACAGATACATACAAATTAATAGCAACCACACAAGAATGCAACAATACACAGCTTTGGATGTCAGGATGATTTCAGTGTTCGAGAGGTTGTGGAGTTTATCAAAATGGGTTTGACTATAAATAGACAATTGACCATAAAGTAATAACTGTTATATAGAGAGAAATATATTTTATTAGTTTAGAATATGGAGATTATATTCATCAGGTGAATTCACAAAGTTTTGCTCAATGAATATTTCATCGCTGCTATACTATGTAGGAGTATCATACACTATACAATTTCAAAGAAAAAGCTAAAAAAAAAAAAAAGTCCTTCTTCCTCAAAGATAACATAGGGAAAGAGGAGTCACTATTGTTGAGGCAAACCTTGTGTGCTGCAGTGCACCCCCACCCTGGCCTGGCCGGTTGGGCAGTAAGAGCCGCAGTGTTCCTGTAACAGTGAGTATTAAGCCATGGGGGGGGTGGAGGACTGGCGGTGGGGGGGAGTATCCTACTGCAAGCCCTTGTATGCCGCCCAGTGGTATCGATCTCCTCTTACAAAAATAGGCTAAGTAGAGGTGATATCAATTATAGTGTTGTGAATTAGCAGGCAATGCTCAGTTATAAAAGTAAAGAATATGAGTCAGCTGCTCTTGCATGACCTTATACGCTATTTCATTTTTATATATTTATTTTCATAAATTGCACAGTTTCAAACACATACAACATTTTAGTGTATTATTAACTAAAGTCATGGTGGTGTGAGCATCATTTGACACCTAGGTTTGGTACATTTTCAGCATTATATTATGTGCACTTTATTGCCATTGTTATTGCCATACATATGTATCAGTAATCCAATTGTAGTCTAGTGAAATAGACAAGACAGTGGTGTTGTAGACCTGGTTACACTGCTTTTGTAACAGATTTATTTTTAGAAATGTGCTGAGGCATGATACAGGAAATTGCATCACATCTTGTGTGAATCAACAGGCTGTAGCACTGATAAACTATGTAATAGGAATGGGAAGGTGGTGAGAGGCAGGTGGAGTACAATAATCAAAAGCATGAAAGCAGGAGATGCTAGTTCCCTTCTGGACAATGGCCAGGGGCATTTATTGGAAAAAGGTGGGTGTGATGAATGGAGTCTTCCCTTTGGAACACTTTCCAATACACTATGGTGAGGTCCCAGGTACAGACATACCAGAATTCATTACAGAACCTTTTCTAGGGAGTCTGGTTTGGGATAGCAGGATGATAAGACTGGCCCAATCACTGTGCAATTATTCTATGACCCATAGCTACAGCATCTTCTGGACATTTTCACCTTCTGGCCTGGTTCTGTCTGAATGTGATGCTCTGGGTGGTGTGTGCTGTTTTGCTGGAGAACATGTCCATGGTCTTTTGCACTGACTCCTTCATCTGACGCAACTGTGTTTTGGAGGTCCAAAAGTTACATTTAGATAATCACCATCTAAAGGAGAGGATCGAGACAAATTCAGGAGCACAGAACACTATGCATCTCTAGCATAAATATTTCTTTAATAAATTGATATGGTAGACTTGTGTGAGCGTCTGCTAGCCAGGCTGGTGTACTTTGTAGTTGACTGGATCCACCCTCATTCAGAATGGGGTTTATTGCCAAGTAAGTTTACACATACAAGGAATTTGCCTTGATCTGATGGTGCAACATTTAACAGAAGAAAAACAAGTAAAAAATGTAAGAAGTAACAAGTCAAAAATATAAAATCTAAAAAAATAAATTCACATAATAAATTATAAAAAAAAAGAAGACTAAACATAAAACAAGACAAGAGATGTGTGCAATAAGGTGCAAGTGGGAAATATGTGCAAGTTGCCTATTTGTAGTGTGTGTGTGTGTGTGTGTGTGTGTGTGTGTG
>OOFE01036830.1:0-13931 GCA_900323365.1 Monocentris japonica | reverse complement strand
TTTCCCCCCCCCTCTCTCTCTCTCTCTCTCTCTCTCTCTCTCTCACATATTCTGTTCTGCATGGATGAGTAATTTTAAATAAGATAATCATGAATTATGAGGGTTTGAAAAACACAGCTGTTATGAAACCTAGCTTACATGCTTCATAAGGGACAGTGTTTGTTTTTTTGGAAATTCACTCTCATCCAGCTATGGATTTCTCTGACACGTTGATAAGTAATGCAATTAAATGGACTGTATGCTGCAGCGCAGGGATTATTTCTTCATGGCTAAAGCTCATTAAGTTTTTCTCTCTGTCTTTTTCATTCTATCTCATTTGGGTGAGTTTCTTAAAGGAGGTGAGGTTAGTACAAATTCCCTCAATTCCTCTATTTATACACATATATGAGCAAAGATGTTTAATGGAGACAGTGTTAGAATTTGATTTTGTTTGAGTGGTTGAATTTAAAGTTATTGCATTGTCCAGTATTGTGACTGTGACTTCAAATTCATTCAATAAATACCCTTTTAACTAAACTACATTTATTTACAAAGAATATTTTTCTTATCGTGAGCCATAGTTTACCTGAAAACAAATTCATGAAAACTTCATAACATGGGACCTGCAAAAAAAAAAGTGTCGGAAAACAATTACCTGTCCGCCATTCCTCCTTGTAACATTTGAACAAATCACCCAGCGATAATAATACCTTGGTCTGTGATCAGCTGACTGAACCCATCTTGTGTTTTGAACTGCAAGAATAAGTGAAAAAAGCCTCACCATGTGATTACTGATATGAAGTATTTCTCTTATAATATAAAATAAGATTTGAATGATTTTTTTTTGTATGTGAACTTCTACCTGATTATCTGCCTTCTAGCTGAGAGCAAAGTGGTTTTCTTTATATTGGCAAAACAAAAGAGTTACCTCTGCATTCAGAGCCTTACACTTGCCTATCGAATGGCATTGCTTTTTGCTTACATTGTTCCGACCCAGTGTGAGAACCGAGAGAAACGGGAGAGAGAGAGAGAGAGAGAGAGAAGGACAGGGTGGTGTTGGCTGGGTGACAGGCAGAATCAATTTGGCCAAAATAAATAGAGTGTCCGAGGTCAATTACCTTCCCTGCCTCCCTCTTTCCTCCCGCTGTTCTTCCAGGGAGAGAGAGACTTGGACTGTGTCATGGCTGCTGAATACAATCCGCTCGGACACAATAAGTCTCGCTCTGTAAGTGAACTATCATGCACGTGGCGTCACCGACCACCTCCTCTTAATTGCCGTCTGTATTTAAAGATAAAGGACTGAGCCGCGAGGTGCCGCGGGGCATCGCTGCATGTTGAGCAACAATTGTATCAGCCGGATCTGCGCCATCTGTCTAGTGGGCTAACTTCAAAGCTGCACTCCTTCGGTCATGCTGTGTACCTTATGTCCTTAAAAGTAAGGCGCCCCATCGTACACCCTTAGGTTTAATTGCCATAGATCCTCATACTCACAACGTGCAACTGCCTGAGTAACCCTGATGCATTAGGGTCTTTATTGCTCACAAATCAGGACGAGAACCTTTTTCAAACATTGAAATCAGATTTTTAACGCACTTTATTTTCTCCCTTTTGCCAGAAGTCTTTAAATTGTGGGGGAAGCCTCACAACGGGACCGCTATTCTCTCAGATGACAGTGCATGAGGTGACCCTCGGCTTGTCTTTAGGGACTCTGCATAGCGTCGCATGGCGCTGTGCAACAATCACCATGGATGAGCATTATTCTGCATCCACGGGGCTCGGTCTCAGCAGATCTGTTCCTCGGAGTCGTCCCCCACACACACAGTTATTTACCCTGACAGAGCCCCGTGATTTAATTTGCCGAGATGGGAGTGTCCTCGTACCCTTGCCCTGCACCGCTGGGTCTCTCCGCCGGATGCCCCTCCCCGACTGCCTCCCTGCCCGGCTGCCTCGCAATGTGCTGAGTCACAAAGAACTGATATTTTATAGCCATGAGCCAGGGAGCGACTTGCAGATGGTTTATACCCTAGTTTTGCTGTGTTCTCTGTTCCTTTGTTGTCTCAGATTAGACCAAAGGCGATATCCGCCCCTCATGGCAGTGAGGGCCAAAATTGGGTGTATTTCTCAGTATTGGTTACGTTTTGAGTTGCAGTTCGTTTCTGTAGTGATTCATTACTTTTTTCAAAGCTTACTGCAAAAACAAATGAACATTGAATACACCTTGACAACTTGCTTTAAGTCCACACAGCAGCGAGAGCTGACCGTTTGAAAAACAGAAATCATGCAACATGACAACAGCTCTAGATTATACGCAAAGCATTTCACAGTGGGTTGCTTCACCAACTACACGGAGGATCCAATGGGCTTCACTGCCTTGGTTTGTGATGGTCCAATGCTCCCACTTTTGAACAGTCCCTCCCTGTGTTTCCCTGTTTCAACTGGACATGAGTTGAATTACGGAAACAAGACACAGAGTGCCGAGATTTCAGAGTTTTAGTTTTGGTTTTCCAAAACAGATAAAATGCACCATATGTTTATCAAACCTGCTGCAGTTGTTTCCTGTTGTTGGTTTGGATTATATTCTCACTTCTAACGAACGCATCGCAGTTCGACTGGAAGAGGAGAAGACCCAAGACCAAGAGGAACGCCCCCTCAGTGTGTAGCCCCTCCCACAACTAAATGATGTTACGAGTCCTGGTCTCCAATAAGGATGGATGATATTTCCTCAAAAGGTGAGGACAAGATGACGTTGGGTATGTGAGTATGAGTATATCTGGAGGGTGTCACCTTTTTTCTGACCAATAATAGTTGTTGCTGTACCATCCATGGCTGTTATCAGCATGTGAAGGTCAACCCAAAGTCATGTCCCTGCTGTCATTGGCAGTGAAATCCATAGTCATGTCATCAGATTTGTTTAATTTGACTGTAATCTTTGATCATCAGGGCAATATGATGTATTGATTACTGATAAAATGTCTGCAGATGTCAGTCACAGGAAGAGGATCCAGTTGTTAGTTTAGGAGGTTCACTAATATGAGAAAACTAGAGTGGAACATAAGGAGGACTTTTATTGAACTGTTGTTAATCCTAAAGCTGTTCGGCTACATGATGAAACATGCAGCCTTATTGCTCAAATCCATCACCACTGATACCTCTGTGCACAGTGGGCTCATTTTATATGAATTTTCATTCAGACCTCAGGAAAAATATAATCCTTTTTAAGTATCTTTCCAATGTTCCACTATATGAGAGAAAATCTTTTACATGTATATAAATATGTTCTATTCGCTATCATAAATGAAGGGAAACCTTTCTCCAACACGTTTCGCACTCTTCTTAAAGTTTCTACCCATTTGTCTTTTGTTCTTGTGGTTCTACTACAGATAAAATTATTGAACTGGGCAATGTTCACAGTTTTATCATTCTCATGCATAAGCACCTCGTTTCCATGGTGACAACCAGCGCTTGAATGTAGTCAGGTCGGCTTGTGAGGGATAATCTTTATTTTATCTCTCCACCTAGGGGGAGGAAAGAGAGCTGTGAGCTATGGCATGATGGGTAATTACATTGGGAGATTGACTGCTTTGCCGGTTTTATCCAATGTTTCTGAAGCTGAGACACTTTTCTACATGCACCCCCCCCCCACTCTCTGTGACAGTGTTGATAGGAAGACAGAAATGGAACGAGAATCCATTTATAATCTGTATGATATGCTGATAGAAGGACTCAATAAAGAAATGTATCGCTGTATTTCCTGTCTGCTCTAAGCTTGGTGTGATCCTCCTCTAGGCTAAACCTTGTTGTTCTTCCTAGTCCATGTTTGGAGGGATAGTATACTGCTAGTCAGGAAAAACAAACATACCAACAGCATGTGGTCCATAAGGCTTCTGTGTTCCAAAATGGTTTCAGCATTTGTACCGTTCTCCTCAGTGTTAATTCTGCTTTTATCGGACAAGGCTCTCACACTGTGCCACCTCGGAGCCACGTAACACAATAGACCCAGACCAGGTCTATTTACTTCCAGGTGCCGGGGGGGGGGTTGATCAAAATGCCATTTTCATGGCAGGCATTCCAAAATTGCAATAGCCTGAAAATGGAGTATCTTATCGGGTCTGTGCAGCCTGAAGCCACAGCACCGAGAATTTGGGGTTTACATTTTAATGAGGGGATTGGAAGTAAAACATTGAACCAATCGAAGAGCCTGTGTCTCTTTGGCAGCATTCCTGAAACCGTCACAGTAAATAGAGAGCGTGAAGCTTTGCAGGTAATATATGCACTACGCAGCAATGTATTGGTGCTTCTCTAAAAAGTCATTTGTAGTTTATAATTGAAAGAGGAGCTTCAAAGTTTTAGCAGAGGGTCATATTCTTGTGCTGTCAAAAAATGTCCAAGTTGGCAGTTGTTTATAAGTACATTGTCTGATGTGCTTGGACACCGGATCTCTGGGCGTTCAACATCAGACCTGTCGCTGCGTGATCAACTCCTGGCTTGAGATCCACTGCCACTCAGATGTGATGCTGTCTCAGAGGTCACCATGCTTCCACACACAAGTCCATTTATTTCCTGTAGAGCTTGGCGACCAGGGAAATTTGTCCGACAAGCTCATCTGCCAAGAAAAGTTGTCCAAGGCTGAACTTCTCCCGGTCATCGGCCGTCAACAGCCAATCAGATTTCCGTGCCTCCTTGTTTACCGGAGCTCTGTGACTCGTTGGACTGAGATGAAATAATGTCCATATTTAGCACCAAGCCCAGGCGTCTAACCTTGTGTTGCACATCATGAGGACAAAGAAAGGTGTTAGGCCACGTCTAGAATGAAAATAACTTACTCATCGTGATAGTAAGCAACATATCGTGCACATAATGACTTCATGTTTTCATGCTCGCCAGATAGAGACAAACACAGGCAACAAGCTCCATGTAGTTCTGAAGTATTTGTATTGGATATGTGTTTTGTAGGGATGCTTTTTACGGAGAGCAGAGAGTATGCTGGGGAATGGTCAGTCTAACCTGATGTTTGCTGTCTGACTACTTGCACACTCTATTTTGTGGCAATTCAAACCTTTTATTATGACACTTTGTTTTACTGTTGGTCTCTGAAAGTCTGCTTGTCCAGATACTGTCCACCCCGGCCAGTAGGCAAAAAAAAACAAAAACAAAACATGAACAAAGCAGTTAAATGATAAACAGCAATGAAGTACAAGGTATATGGAAACATGTCAGATTCTTCCTTCATAGTGAATTTACCACATGGGATTCATGGGATGTGCTCTTACGCACACACACTCTACCTGTCTTTTCCGCTTATACCTTGCAGCAGCATATCATATGTTTAAGAGACTAAGAAGCAAAATATTACTGTTTATTGAGACAGTCCAGGGCGGGTATGAGGCAGAACATACAATAAAATACGACACAGAGACAGGTTTTGTGTTATTTTATTAAGGGTTGAGGGAAAGGGGAGTGGCTGAAGTCCAACTTGAACATACCTAGTCTTTCCTAAGCACCGATGCCTTCCTAGAAACAGAGAGGAAGAAAGAACAGGTACGTTGCTGGGCAGCAACATTAAGCAGCACTCACTTGGCGTTTTTTCCTCCTTCTTACCGGCTTGTATGGGATCTTCTGCCTGGGCTGTGAGGACTCTACTCCACCGAGCTTCCAAATGGCCAAGAGACCTGGCGACCTGGTATTTTGAGGCTGGTAATCAAGGTGATTGGGACCAGATGTGTCCAGGTCCATTTGGGTCCATGGTGAGGTCTCCCCTGCTGTCCGACTTGTTTGAATAACGTGTGTGCAGCCAAGTCGATGATGTTGGTGTGAAACGCAGCCTTGCCGATTGGTCTGGCACATCTACACCCACCTAGCGAACAGCAGCAAAAATAATGGAAACATCAGTGCTGATCAAAATGAGCAATGCACAATACACACCCTTTTAGAAATGTACACTCTTTTATAGTGTTGTGTATTTTTAGATACCTTCTCCGTTTTTTTCTTCTGACATATGTTTTTTTATTTATTTTGATCATACAGCTACAGATATACAATGCAGGTAGTTCTCCAGGGTTTGGGCTGAAATGCCATGCCAAGCTACAATGTGAGGAGCTGATTTGATTTGCCATGATTGACGACAGCCCCTACCACACCTATTGATCCCAGCAGGCATTTGACGGACGGTGACATGCAGCCAAGTTCAACATCAACCCACATCATTTTTACAATATGATATTATTGCACAGTAAAAAGTCAAATTAACAGCTTTGGAAACTGTTTTGAACTGATATCAATAGGGGTGTGCTGAATACTTGGACGAAATGAACATTTGTTACGGATATGATGTTTTTTCGGAGTCTGAATGTCATCCGAGTCATCAAACAAGCTGTTGTGTATGTAGTTTATTTCTCCTCCTCAAAAAGAGCTGTTCTGTATATAGATTATTTGTCCTCTAATGTTTTTTGTTCTATATATAGTTTAATAGGCCACATGATTTTCATGCTTTACTATCTCAATAAGGTGAAAAATCACAACCACTTCTGGTTTAAACCACGCCCACTTCCGTTTTTATACAAATACAGATCATTTTGTGCGTTCAAGAAATACAAATACAAATAGGATAACCTGCGCTGGCTGTACACATCTTCAAGCCATCCTCCTGCTCTTGCCTTCTCGGTTGCCATGACGACTCCCACACTTCTGGTCCATCAACTTTGTTGTTTAATAGCAGTAGCCTAACAGGTCACAACACAAGTCCCATGTTTGCCTTCTCATCAAACCCCTGGGCTAGAGCCTGACTCCTGACCCGTACACGAAAAACACCGAAACCAGAACCATCCACAAGCAGCTGAAATAACATCTCTGTGGCACTTCAGGTAGAGTTAACCAAAATAACACTGTGATGATTTTTTCTTTTTTATCCATTTTGATCTAATAATGAAGAATCTGGTTTTCAGTATACTCTGGAAAATGATTGCAGGAGGAAAAGTAAAGCACATTACGGGTTGCTATTACAGTTACACGCCATGTTTACACGTTTCCTTACAGAACATTTACATTTTGAGGGAAGAATCTGTGTATGTGAAAAATTGTCTCAGGAATTACAGGTAATATAACTTCTCCAAAATGGTTGTCTAGCATTATTGAATGAACCCCTTCAATAGTGTATTAACCTCACCAGGGTCCCGGCTGGTGGAGTAGATGGTGGACCAAACATCTAGAGGTTAAAGAAGAAAGAAGGTTAAAAACGTTATGTTTTTCTTCTTTGATTGCAGGTACCACACACCAAACAGCACCTTCTACTGAACATTTTAACTGCACTTCTTCCTCCTAGTTTTAGTTTACTACAATAACCTTGACACACATGAACACACACACACCACGCAAAGGTGAACGGGTGAGAATGAGATGGCACACCTGAAGCCGAACAGTGAGATGTTCTGCGATATGGAGGGGATGGAGGGAGTGATGGACAGGGTGTAAAGCTGCAGGTGTGACAGGCAGACTGACCTCTTCAGCCAGAGTCGCTGCTGACGCCGGGAGGCTCATCGCTGGAGAAGGAATCTGCATCCCCAGGCTTCGACCGGCAAAGACCGGCAAATAAAGCTTTAAGGAAAACTCTCACACTGTTAGATATCCTCAATTTATGATGTTCAACAAATTCCAGGAGTTATTTTGTGATATAGTGTTGTAATAAACTTTTTGGTGTACCCACTTTCCCTCTGGAAGGTCGGTTCTCGTACTGATCAATGTGGTCTAACAAAACCAAAAGAAAAGAAAATTCATCCAGAATACTGTAAGACCTCAAACCATCGTAAAACACCTCACGTGGTATTTTTCACAGGTTTAGCCATCTTGTGTACTACAAAAAATACTCAGAGATGCATTTATGTATGTGCTATATAGACACTATTTATTACACTATAGCAGTATTTCCATGTGTACTTTTCTGACTGTGGTGGTAGGAAGCGCAATACCATGTCATGCAGGGTGAGGGGTCTGGGGGGATCCTCTCCTGGGAAGAACATTTTTATTAAAAAAAGACTGCTAAAAAAAATAATTTTGCCAATATTTTTAGCATGGTGGGTAATGATCCTACCGTGGTGGGCAGCTATGGAGGGGAAACGCTTGTGTTGCTAAGTATTGTGTGATGGAAGGTCATGTTCACCTGACTAGAGTTGCCTGTGTAGTTCACACTACTCCCATGAACTCCATCTACAACAACATGCAGCACAGATCAAACAGACTGTGAGTGTCTGTGATGTAGAATACAGGACTGATCTGTACCTGGCAGATGTTACAGCAGCATCCAGGGTTTATGAGCGTCTCCCTCCTTCCTCCTCATGTCTTCGTCTGTTAGAATTGTCTTCTTCACCTGAGGAACTAATTGATCGCTGACTGAATTGATTTGAGTCGTTTCTGTATTGTCATATCAACCGCCATATCAGTATAATACATTTGAACTGAAGTCTATAAACTATATATATGACAACCGTGAGCACTGTACATACAGCTACCCGATGTCTATGTATTGAGAATTGAGTTAAGCCTCTCCCTCCTTGCATTCATCGATGAATGAGTGTCAGTATGTGTGTGTTCCCTACGCAGCTTCAGGGGTTCGTTGAACAAACAGGCTCCCCCCTCCACTGTTGAGGAAGTTATGGAAGTTTCTTCTCCATGTTGCAGTCCCAGAGGCTCTTGGGCAGAAGCTGTTCAACGCAACCGCAGCAGTATGCAGTTACCTTGGCTACAGCACAGTCGGTATCCTCAGACATGCACTACTGGGATCGAGAGAGGGCTCGCTCACAAAGCATGTACAGGAAAAACAGCCGATGTGGAAGTTATTGTACGCAGTCATTGTAATTGCGGTGCATGATTTCATAATTGTTCAAACACATGAACGTGTCAGTTGCGACAGTGAATTCATTTTGCTTGATTGCACTGATTTATTTAGTTTGATTCGTCTGATGTTGTGCTGTATAAAGATATGCTTGTATATACTTGAAACTGGCCCTGATATTGTGGGACACTGGGCAAAACAATCTGGATGAGTTATGATGGCCTTCTGACAGCGCTTGTGACGCGAGGTTTTATTGTAAGTAGGAAACAGCTGATACTGATACTGAGAGCTATTGGGCTACACCGTCGTCCGTATGCAGGTTTGAGGGATGTTGTCATCTTTATTGGACTTTGCATTTCAGAGCAAGCTGAAAGACAATGCACATTAAAACTCTGCAGCAGGCAAAAGCTGATCTGACAAACTGCAACGTGTGTGTGTAGGAGGTGGGGAAAGAAAACAGGCTCATTTCTCATCTCGCCTCGAACGTGGTGAGACTTGCCGAATGCAGTTGAAGGAGGTGTCAAAACGTGGAACGCTTCTAATTTCTCAGCAGACACTTTATTGATATTAACATGGCTGAATATAGCAGGCGATGTATTTAGGCCAATCAGCAATTAGAATTGCTTGAGCATTAATAACAGACCAGTCATGTTTGGCACGTAGATCTTTCTTTGGATTTTCAAACCAAAATGACATTTCCAAAGCTTTTTCAACAAGGATCAGAACCCTGTGTAGTATTCTACAGAACCTATTTTAACAACATCAGAGCATCTCCCTCGCTCCATTCTTCCCTCTTTCCATTCCCTCTGCCCTCCCTCCATCAATTGTTTCTTTCCTCCCTCCGGTCTTTCCTCCTCCCTCCCTCTCTCTCTCCATTCCTTCTTTGTTTCTATCAAGAACGGGAGGTATGCCTTTCTCCACTTCAAAAAAGTGACCCTGTCTACTCCCAGAACTTCAAACACAAGTACCACAACTAAGTGGATTTCAAATAAGACGCAAAGATTTTGTGGTTCATTTTCAGAAGAAGCTGGTTTTCAAAATGAGTTCAATCAAGGCTTGCTCTCCTTGGGCTGAAAACAAATCCATCCAGCTGTTTGGATCTTTCTTGTGATTGAGCCGACCTCATGGCGGCGAAGAAGTCCTCTTCATCTAATGAACCGGTGGTGCTTTCACCTGCCTGCAGCAAAGGTTCATCCAGGTGTTCCTTCATGTAGTCTATTCCTGAAATACAAGGGAGAGGGAGGGAGTTATAAGGGAGTTATAGCATACAACAACTCTCTTGCAACATCGGAAACAAATAATCCCAAAAAACAATTGAATTGGTTCCCAAAAAAAGGGTCAAGACACTGCTAGAGATTTAAACAACATTTGGGATCTTGTGTTTTGAGGAAATAATGAATCTTTCTTAATCCTTACTTACACTGGAACCTTGAGATCTGTGCAGGCAGACCTGATGTCTGCCTCTCCTTTGTCAACATGACCAGATTGTTTTAACTTGTCTTCAGTCATTTGACAGATTGAGTGCACCCAAACTGCTTGCATCCCCCCCCCCTTGTCATCGGTCTTAACCAAAACACAACAACCTCTCAGCAATATTTGTACATGTTCAATGGCAATAAACCGCAATGTGTGTGGGGAAGATCCAAGTCCAGCTTCCATGTAATGGTGAACAATATAGTTCTCCATGTTGTTGGTGCGTATTGCAGCTTTATGCTCCAGGATTCTGACTTTCAACATTCGTCTTGTTTGACTCAAGCACACACTTCCACGTTGGCAGATAACTCCTGCAGTGCTACAGCTAATGAAGCCTCTTGAAGCTTCTTGAAAAATGTTTTACTGCATGGTTGAAGTGCCAGCACCTCACTACAAGAGTAAATAAATGATTTGCTCTCAACACTCTCCGATACCACGTATCAGAAAAGGACTTGGTGTGGTTGCTCTGGCACTATGTGTTAATTTACTACATGCACACCTTCTACTTTTTCACATCTAAATAGCTTGTATTTTTTATATTTGCACACTGTTTATGTGACATGAGCACACGTTTTATAAATATATATATACAAAGTAGCATGTCCTGCAAATGATTTCATCTTTGTTACCACGTTTCCCCACAGGGCGGCCATTCCTGGCCTATAAAGGTTACTAGCACACACATGTCGGACAGTAACAAGGACCTATGAAAATCCTACACTCCATCAGCACATGTAGATGCATAAAATCAAACTTACACATCTACAAACAAAGAAACCCAAGAAATGTTATTTCTGTTCTGTCTCTTCCTCATACTTTTCAAGTTTAAATTTGGCTTTTTGCAATTAATGATACTGAGGACTGGAGAAAAAGCCAGACTGCTGGTGTTGACAGCAGAGAAACAGTGAAAAAGTTCCATGAAAGTCACATAAAGAAAGATTTTTAAAATAAATATTTTTAAAATAAGGATGAAGTTTCACTGTTTTTTATTTCTGGGAGTCACCGGGTGGATTCACCCGGTTTGCACAAAAACAACTTCAAATTATGCATCAGTGGCAGAGCTGGTATAAAAACATTACTGACTTGAAGTCTCCTTGGTAAATAGAAAAGAAAATAACACATTTGAACAAATCTCCTTTTCCATTTTCTGTTGAATAGGTCTGCGACAACATGAAAACAAATCCATACAAATGAATCCATCTGCTCTGACAACTGCAATTACTGTCATTGTTGTCCGGCTTGAGCTATCGCCCAGCGTGGAGTAATCCAGCTCTGCCAATGCATTCTCATACATTCCCACTGCTGCTTTTCTTCTAACTTGTCATTTTCTTCGAATGGGTGCATTTGATAGTTAGCAGTAGCTGTGTTGCCGCTAACCTAGCAAATTACAGGTCTGAACAAATGCCTTGTCGATACGCTTTGAGCTGCTGATGGCAGAAGTGGTGTTGCGCTACATGCAATGCAGATCAAGCAGCGCTGATTTCAGATATCAGACTATCAGGCTATCAAACGCACAAATTGTACGCTACGTAGTTATGTTATGCTAACGGTGATGTCATGTGACTAACTCTGAGACTAGGTGCAATTCTCTTGATTAAAACACAAAGCACCACAGCTAAAGCATGAAATTACATTCCAGTCATTACGCAGATGCTTTTATCCAAAGCGACTTACAATAAGTGCATTCAACGTAGGTAGGCACGAGAACCTTTCCACGACAGCCTCGTGTCCTTCAGCTCATCTTCCCATAAACAACACTTCCTGCAGAAGCACTTCATAAAACCACTCAGCGGGAGGTTGCCCTCGGCGCAGCCCTCCGACATAACCTCGACTTCAGCTCACAGCAGAATCGCCTCTTTGATATTCCGCACCACAAATGCAAGGTATTCTGTGTTTTGCTGGCCTGGCCTGTCGTTGCCCTCTAGTTTGATTCGCGAGTGCCTCAGCTCCATCTCTATGCAGAGCACACTGATGAAGCAGCCACTTATCATTAAGGGGCTGGTGTTGTTATACATCAAGGCTTCATGTTATCAGCTAATGTGTGCATTATCAATCCAGGCGAGGCGTCTTTGTGCATGCCTCTTAGCACAGGGAGGTGTTACTTACCACCCCCTGGACACCTCTTCAACTCTTCAGCAAGGGAAGTGAAGTTCACATGACAGTGCTGTCGTTTTACTGTGGAAACTTTTGCAACTTTCACACACAAAACCTGGGAGTGTTACGGCACGCTGATCCGAGTCCATCCCTTTTAGGAGGCAATACACAGATCCTCATACACCGAAATGACCTACGCGCTGTCACTTTATGACATCATCAAAAGCAGATGTGTGTATTTTCTGCATTCAAGATGGTGGACGACATGATACTGTTTAAGCACTGAACTTACTGTTTTACCTGGCTCTCAACCCTGAGCCTGACCAGGGTGGTTTTGCAGGGTGAAGTGAACCCAGGTTGACCCTTTTACACTGATGGTCGACCGGCGTACTTCCCAGGTCACCAGTCCAGTGTGAAAGAGCTATAAATGATTCAACCTAGCCAGTGATGAAAAGGTCAACATGATGATGGTTTCTCTAGTCCATCATGCTTCGCTAAAGTTACAGGCGGTGGGTCCCGAAGCTTTTTCACTACTCCTCCTTTCCTCCCCTCCCTCACTACCACTCCTCTCCTACCAGGAAGTAACTTGGAAGATTTAGGACAGTTTCTTTGCTTATCCATCATCAAAAATGGACGTCTGCTTTTGATGAATTGGCCCTATCATAACTGATGTAGCCCAAGCCCACAATACGCCTCTTAGCCACATTGGTGAATGAAATACTGTATGTTAGTGGCTCAATTCCAACAAATTGCTTTTGTTCAAATTGCTCTTGGTTTTGTGAGATATTGGATCCCATTAAGCTACAATTGGAAAGGCCATGTTTTGTCAGTGATGTCATACTTTGGGTGTGGTCACAGTGACTTCCTGAGTGGGGATGCACTTGTGGATCCTCCAGCGAAGGAGTGGCTGCTCTCGTCTTCTCCGCTACTGGGACAGGTAGCAACATGGACGGCACTAACGTCACAGAGGAAAGGGGGAGGTAGAGGACAGGGATCCAACCAGGGACTGGAATCCGATTTGTTTTGATTCCTTCTGCCACCAAAAGGATGACAAGTTACCAAAACTCTGCCAACTAAACAAGCTACTTGTTCGTCTATGTGACTTTGGTTTACAAGCCCTGATTCGCTTGTAATTTGACAGTGTAGACCTAAATGAATCGAACACAAAAATACAACAAAGTAAACTTGTTTTTCATGAATGTCAGCGTACCACCTAGCTTCACTGTCTCAAATGTCAACTGAGCTGAGCAACACGAAAACGGTCTGCCTTAGCCTAAGTAGGGTTTCAACTCTGTAGCGGCTCGGGCCACATCAATAATCCCCCTCCCCCCAGCGGCAAGCGACAGATGATATGCACCATGAGAGGCAGAAGGCAGAAAGAAGGGGAAAGGAAAGGAAAGGGTTGGGTGGGGGGAGGAGATTGCTGTGCTGTTGCCCTGTGTTTTGTGTTATGATGTGTAGAAGAGGAGAGGAGAGGAGGCGGGGAGAAGCTGAAACCCAGGGGGAGGTTTGTGTCAGCCACATGCTCCAGGCTGAACCAGGCCTTTTGTTATGCTGATTT
>OOFE01036826.1:0-12084 GCA_900323365.1 Monocentris japonica | reverse complement strand
CATGAAAGCATGGATCCATCCTGCCTTGTATCAACGGTTCAGGCTGGTGGTGGTGGTGTAATGGTGTGGGGGATATTTTCTTGGCACACTTTGGGCCCCTTAGTACCAATTGAGCATGGTTTAAATGCCACAGCCTACCTGAGTATTGTTGCTGACCATGTCCATCCCTTTATGACCACAGTGTACCCATCTTCTGATGGCTACTTCCAGCAGGATAATGCACCATGTCACAAAGCTCAAATCATCTCAAACTGGTTTCTTGAACATGACAATGAGTTCACCGTACTCCAATGGCCTCCACAGTCACCATATCTCAATCCAATAGAGCACTTGGGATGTGGTGGAATGGGAGATTGGCATCATGGATGTGCAGCCGATAAATCTGTAGCAACTGCGTGATGCTATCATGTCAATATGGACCAAAATCTCTGAGGAATGTTTCCAACACCTTGTTGAAAGTATGCCACGAAGAATTAAGGCAGTTCTGAAGGCAAAAGGGGGTCCAACCCGGTACTAGCAAGGTGTACCTAATAAAGTGGCCGGTGAGTGTATATGGGCATATTTACAAAAAAAATGCACCTAAAGTTAATTGACTTTAACCTTTTTTAACTGAGACAGTAGAGTTGGACTGTTCCTAGTACATTTTCTAAATATAATTGTTTTCCCCAAACTTATGATAAAGACAATGGTATAGGAATGAAATAGAATGAATTTGTTTTGTGTATAAGAAAATTTACTATAACAATTGTAAATAAATTCAATATCTTCAATAATACCATAGATTAATAATGGCAATAAAGGTGTATGTGTTTGTATTGTTTTATATATACACTCACACACTAATGCGGTTTTCAATTTGCATTAAAGGAGAGGTCCAACAAATTTTTTTTTTTTTTATACTATGCGTGTTAGTAAGCAATGTGCCACCTTTAATCAAACGTTTAATCAAACATTTGCACACTGGACACCCAAAGAAAAAAATACAAGTCAAAAGAAAATTGTTGCATATGTAGATGGCTGAAAGGTGAATTTTGAAAGGTCAATGTCATTGAACCCCTCCACAGAAATACTTCAAAATTTGAGCATATTTGTGAAATATTTAATTTGGTAATTTTTCAAAATAAATAACATCTCAAACTTAGATCAATGAGCATATTTCACAAAGTTGTTTTTTTAGTGCTTAATCATTAAAACGTGTGGTGGTGCGTGACTCATGAGAAGAGTGTGAGGGTAGGTGGTGACTCAAGTACTGTGTTTCCATCCCTCTGTTTCCTTTGGTTGATGAAGTGATGCAGAGAGATCTCTCCCTTTAGTCACTACACATGATTCTAATAAAGCCTAGAGTCTCAAGTATCACATATCCCTGCTTTGTCTGCATAAACACCCCTCATAGATAATCAATGAGCCTTTGTCATGGATACCTTTGTTTGGTGAAGAATTCTTTTTGTTTTCTTGCTGGAGCGATCAGGTGACTTTTGTTTTGCCTGTGTTCTGGGGTTGAATCCACATCTTTGATGAACGTGACTTTTTTATTGATGATTGATTACAGCCATTCAAAGCTTCCCAGTTCTCCACAACATTTATCTGAAATACTACAGAAACAAAAAAAAAATATGCTTGGGGAATGGTTGTATCCATGGTTGGGGTTGGTGGTAAGCTCTAAAATGTTTTCAATGAATGAATGAATTCATTGGGTTTTTAATTAATGCTACCTAATCAACCACGTTGTTTGCAGTGTGAACGTCCTGTAACAGCTGTGAACTAACAAGCTACCACACTGTCATGCTAGCAAGCTTTATGTAATTCAGGTTGCCAACAGCAATTGGTCAGATATTATGCTTGCTAACACTGTTAGCCATTTTTTAGCCCAAACACTTTCTAGGCTACACCTGCAGCCAGGCATAGCCACAAAGGGTATCAATACATGTCGAACTGGATGGACACTGTGGGCTCTATTTTTGTGCTGGTGCAACCGCGGTGCAGTCAATGTCCACAGATGCGTTGGCAATTTTGTGAGGCGCAATGCCCCTCAGCCCCAAGAGGAAAAATTATTCAATCAGTACTTGATAACAATGACATACCAAATGTTTTAGGTGTTGATAAGTACAATTTGGGCTAAGAAAACGTAGCTACAATAACTAAGACTTTAAATAATATAACAACTATTTAATATAATTATAAACATGGTCAATTCACTATAGAACCAGAATGGCTCAGCCACCACTAGGCAATATTTTGCCACTGCATAACTCACAGAGTAACATATGCATATCTACCTCTTCAAATGATGCTGGACAAGGAATAAACTGCAAAACTAAAAAGTAGGTCCGCACAACATTCTTGCTCCATCAAATATTTTCATGTGGCAAACAACCTATCGACCGAGTTGGTTTTCAAGAATGTAGTTATCTATCCCAAGGTTGCAAAAGGATGAGGTAGGTGGCATGAGAACCAATGTCATGTCTGGAAATTGTGTATATTTGTTTAAAATGGTGAATATAATTTCTTGCACTACTTTACTTATAGAAACAGGGTGTTTAAAATCTAAAATAGAATAATAAAAGCCACAAGTGCTTTATCATGAGGTGGAGGCATTGATAGATGAGCAGCTAGCTGACAACATGACATAACTGAGTGGTGTGTTTTTAATTAGTGACACTGTGAGCAACATGTTCAGTACTACTTGGGTTCAGGGCCTCAGCATAGGGGCTTGTTTCATAATGGGCTGTAACCAGACTGTTTAATTGGGGAACTTTTGTAAGTGTTAATGTCCCTCACCTGGGTAATTTGTAGGTGCAGTATTATAGCTTTACTACAGATGTTCTCTGTAGTACTTTGAACCCTTGAAAAACACTTAAAGTAAACTGAAAAACAATCTCCTCTTTAAGTATGTACATGTTTAATCTCTAACATTCTTGCTGGCAAGGATGCCAAGATGTGTATCTATTAAAATAATGTTATAGTGCAGGCACACACTCAGGTACTGTACATACACTTGTTCTACTTCGGCTTGTAGCTGTGCTGCGACCTACATGTAACTGCCTAAATTAGGATATCCTGTGTCCCTATATCACACTAATAAAGTTGATGCAGAGAGATTTATATCCCTTAAACAACAAGAAAGGTCAGATCAATTCTCCCACCAACCATCTCTATCTTCATTTAGCAGCCAACAAATAGAAACTTCATAGAACATAACTCTTTAGAAAACACATGTATAAATAAGTGCACATTCATGAAGTGTTTAAACAGGGAAGCGCTTAGTATTGATTGGGGTGGATTGCCTGCTTGCCTTTTGTTTTGCATCCACAGGAGACAAGGAGAATGGGTATGCACTTGCCGAGCTATAAACAGAGCCCTTTCCACCTCAGGCAATCCTTAAACTCATCAGCAGCATAATGAGACTTTCGAGCTGCGAGATGAATTAACCGGCTGATTTTCTTGTTTTTATCCTGCTCATACGGAGCAGCTGAATATAATGTCAGGAGCAGTCCTGGGCGATGATGTATGAGGCATGACCAAGACACATAGGGATATTGATGAGTGAGAGACTGTATACCAGAATGTCTTTTACTGGCACAGTATGAGATAATCTGACTCCCGCATTAACACATGAAAAACACACTGAAAGGCAATTTGGCAGTGAAAGTTGTGATGTAAAAACACCCCAAAATACCAAAAACCTGCAGTAGTGCAATAAAAGCTAAAAAAAAAAAAAAAAAAGTTTTGATTTTTTATTTAAAATGTCTGTTCTTCAAACGCAACTCTTTCAATATTTGATTATTTTTGTCAGCACCCGCACATGTTTATATGCTTCAGGAAGGTTGTTTTAGGAACTAAAACAAGTCTTAGAATGATTCTAACTTCTGCAGAAATGCCACAAACTCATTGGTCTTTAAGAGACTCACCAAAGTGATTTAAACCAATCCTACGCAAAGTTTAAAGACACACATTACAAATAAATGACATTAATTACTCTTTAGAGGAGTGTGCTCTTGTATTACCTCTTCCACTAAGCATGGGTAGACATTAATGTGAAAGTTCCTAAATGTCTGAAAACTGGTATATTGTGCTTCAGTCAAGGACAGAGGTTATGTATACCAAATTTACTAAGGGACCAAAGATACACTGCACGACATATACTGTACATATATCTAGGACTCCTTTGGAAAAATAACCAACCTCAAACTGTTTGTATCTTACCTCCATTTGTTTGAGACTAGAGAAACCTTGTAATGTGAGTAGTCCTCATACAAAGAGATTTTGAGTGCGCTGTAGTGTCAACCAGCTGGAAGAATTATTTGTTTATGTGAGCATTTTGTTTTGCAGGAAATATGCTTCTCATTTACAAAAACGATGCTCAACCATGTTTCATAGAATTTTCTTCTCAGAATGGTGTACATTTTACCCTCTGCTTTGCCTCATGTAGCTGTACCTAGTCAAGTGTGCTATTAATTGCTCTTGCATCGTAGCTCATCTTTTCAGCAAGCAACTTATACTTCCAAACAACAATAGTGTTCACTATGTTGAAAAGTGATCTGCAGAGAAACCAGTATATATTCGCTGAATACTTTCATTTGTTCTTCACAAGTTTTTAAAAATGCAACAGAGAAAACTTCATAAGACCAGCAAACTCAGCATATCGAGAACAGAGAGAAGGCCACAGACAATGACCACCAGTTAAAGGTGGCCTGTTTCTGGTGCTTATTGCAATAGCTGGGAAGCTGGATCTGGTAAAACATATAGTACTGGGGTGTTTGTGCTGTTAAAATCTTGTGGCCTACGGCAGCTTCACTGTCTCCTCCCATTTAGCCATTACTTGAGGGGGTTTGCAGCTTGCAGCAAATCAGCCTATTGTCATAACCAACAGCTTTATGCTTTGCTGGCTTTTTTCACTGCCCTGCCACTGAGTACAGTACTACTCCATGAATAGAAATGATAACATAGGTCAGTGGAGAAACTTAAACCTTCACCTTCAAGAGACAAGTTTGGAAAACATATCCTGAAGAGAAAGCATTATTAAAACATTATTATTTCAGTCGTCATCAGGATAGTTATTCAGGTGGCTGATTGAAGATGGACTTTCTCCATAAAAATACTGCTTTTACACAGTGTTACTCAATGTTAAATTACTTCAAATATGAAGAGAAAATATACTCACAGTTGAAACAAAACTAACTCTAAACTTTACCTCCTGGCATATGGACCTTAAAATTGGATCATTGAAAAGCAAGGTAAGGAACCAGAAAAATGGAGGCAGAGGGGGTGGTGGAAACAATAATGGGTTGACATGAAACATAATCCCCTCTGTCTGCGATTTTATTGGCAGCCCCTCCAAAGAGTGGTGGCTCCCCTATTATGACTTAACACATCAAAATGGCAGCGTAGCACACACAGAAAAGGCCACCTGATGATAAACACAGCAGACAGCGTCAGAGGCTTTATCTAGTGGCTGCCTGCAGCTCAACACAGGCTCAATTTGGCCTGCAACAATCGATTCTGTCCCTCCTTACCTCTGCTTCAGCAGGTGAAATAAAAACAGACCTTTCTGTAAAGAGCAGGGCTCAGCTGGTATGCCACGACAAGGCAAAGGAAGAGAAAACTAGGGCTTCTAAGATGCCTGAATTGTGGTTGACCAACAAATTGGCCAGAGGATTTTTTTTTGCACACAAGGGACCAAACTGCCAAGGCTTTTCAGTCAGGATTGCAGTTAAGGTGTAAAATGTAAATCAACTTTGTTGATTATAAATAAACTGGGCAAAGAAATAACAGAACAGCAATAGCAATACTACAGTTCAGTAACAAATCGATTACAAAAATAAAACTAAAAAAAAAAACTTACTTTCTTTACAAAAAGGAGAAAATATAATCATTTATATATAGGGGGATTGGAGACTGATACCACATTCTTTACATGGGAGGGGGAAATGGCTGTGTGCAATGCAGAACACTCCTTTCATGATAACTTTAATACCCTGTCCCATTCATTTGCAATATCAACCCTCACTCCCATGGAGGTTGTCCCTCTGATCAGCATGCAGACGACCTGCTTCAAATCCTCAATTTCACATGCAAATGTGGTGCGACTGATTTGAATAGCATTTGAATATGGATCGCATGGTGTGACTCCATATCAGAGTTGAAAAAGAAGGGGCTAAAAAATGCAAATGATCAACGTGTAAGACAAAGGTCATGCTGAGGACCTGCTAAATTTATTTTGGAAACAAAGAGCTGGGTGCTAGATTATTCCGTAAAGCCTGAGGACAAAATTAGAGGGGATCAGCATGATTTACGTCATAAAGGCAAACAAACACGATATGTTGTGTGCTGTGCAAAGGAAGCAGCCTCTAATGTGAAGGTGGGTTTGACTAGAGTGGGCTAAACAAAGCTTCCTGTATTCATTCTACATCCCAAAACAACAGGCCAAGGCGATACAATAGCCTAGCTTACAGTAAGTCTTTGCTTCGAAGAATCTCACTTGCCTTTTCAAGAATGCCAAACCTGTACATACAGGAGAGACACGGCATGGCACATACTGTAGGTGCAATGGTTTACACACCTGCGGCTACTTCGAAATTGACCAGTGCAATCATATTTTCCCAGGACAGAAAAAAACTGGCATACACCACGTTGAGAATAAAGACACGGAGGGTGGTTTTCATGATGGATACATACAGAGAAGCATAGTCTTTATATGATGGCAGACCCTGGAAAGACAAGACGGAAAATTCAAATGTTGGGGTATAGGCTGTGATTGCCTATGTGCTGCTATGTCAGTGCTCCTCTGGGGGATATAAATCCCAAATGACGGTGGAATCTTTACACATAGTGGCATACATGAACTCAAAAGAGCACTGGGGAGCCTACTCCCCTGGGCCTAGTACAACTGAGCTGCCCTGCAATGCTCACTCCAGGCCATGCTTTTAAATTATATATTGATGACAGCCCATGATAAAAATGACCCAATTTAGTACCCAAAATCAATTCCCACCCTCACTGACGCACAATGGTTGGCAAAAGCTGCCCAGATTCTTATCACAACATTTCAGCCACAGACACGTTTTCTCGAGCAGCGGTCAATAAAGGCAGAGAGTGTGGTGAGAAATGGAGAGAAAAACAGAGGCAGTTTACCACAATGACTACCTCTGGTCCGTGAACAATCTGTTGCCATTCAGGATAAAAAGCATGTCTGGTATGTTGTGTGTTTTCCTCTATGGTTTGATGTGATTTGTGTGCATAGTGCAACAGGACTGGGCAGAGCTATGATTGGCACATCAGATAAGGGCCCTAACCTCCCTTTCTGCTGATTTGAAAAATGTCACTTGCCTGATCTCAATTTTTCACATGACATGTACCACCATAACAAAGGTCAGAGCAGGTTTGGGGACCGTTCCTCTTATTGATATCTGTCAGCAAACATGAGGAATGAGATTTGAAATGATATACCATCTGTCTTAACATAGTATCAACTGCTGCTGATATTGCTAGGAATTACAATGTGCATGAGACCTTGCTCCTAAGAGAATAACATCATAACCCACGCACACATACACACCCCCTGCCTAACCTGTGAGAAACACTTATATCTCTGCCTTTATGATGGTAATAGACATGGGCAGACAGTCTTCACATTCAAGGTAGTGGAATGGATCACATATTATATTATTCTTAATTGGCACGGATGATAAAAAAGCAAAGCATTAACAGCTATAGCTGTGGTCAGTTCAAGGGTTTCAATGGTCTCACAGTGCTCCCAGTCCCCAGTCTATCCCAGTCTTTAGCCACACTCAAGAATTTTAATTAGTCCAGATAATAATTCACCCATTCCTTGAATTATGAAATAAAACTTCATATCCAGATTTGATGGGTTTGGAAAGCAGTAGTACAAGCTGTCATTGGACGAAAGCCCATTTCTTTGGTTTAATGCTGTGATACCTATTCAACATTTCTATGATGCCTATTTGGCATGCTTGGTCTTTTTAATATAGATCTAAACCACTGAACCATTGCACAAGCACACAACATTAATCCTGAACAGAGTGAGCATGTTGTACATTAGATCATGCTCTTTCAGTCAGTCAATATTACAATCCCTGCACTCATTATTGTAACACCTCAACAGGGCCTTATCTGGAGGGTACAGGGATCACCTCAGGGAAAACTCAATTTCCTGTTCATTTGTACAACAATCCTCATCATTATCTTACTTATCAGGATCTCCTGACAGACATATCACAGTCTCTCCCCCGTGAAAACAACCACAATGTTCCCTCATGTTTAGTACAACACCCTGTCAGTACCTCTTACAGTTCAAGGCTGCAGTTCCATTGCTCAGCTAGACAGGTCAAAAGTATGGAGGCTGATTCATGAAACATGCATATGATCAGATGTGTTCTTACAAACACTTCCACAAACATTTTAGCATTCATCTCTTTCATTTTTTTACCTGAATTTGTTCTTTGGTACAATCAAAATGGATGTGTATTTGAAAGCATGCGTGAGGGCAGATAAGCTGAAGAGGTTTATACTTTAAGTCATTTAAGTGGTTACAGACCTCATATTGAAAACAAAATATGTTTGGATGCATTTGTAAGCCTAAATAGGCTACTGATGATAACTATATTAACAAAGCTAACACATATAGTGAGCTCAGTATGTTTTGGGACAACGAAGAATCTTAATTTGACGCTATACTCCAAACATTTGGATTTTAACTCAAATAGATAAATATGAGGTTAAAGTACAAATTGACAGCTTTTATTATTTTTGAATAAATATAGTTTTTACAGTCAGGGGACAATATGTATTGAGGCAACTAAGCTAAGTGTAGTTATCTATCTCTAGTTTTACTTCATATTATTTGTTTAATTTCAAATCCAAACATTTGGAGTCAAATTAAGAACAAATGCTTCTTTGTCCCAAAACATACTGAATTCACTGAATTTAGCTGATTGAGCAAAGTTAATTATGATATAAAGAGCCATGAGCATGCAGCACTTTTGCTGAGAGTCTTTACGCATCTTGGATGTGACTTTCAAAAGGGAGACAGGTGACCCGACCAGCATATTACAGCCAACCATCAGCCGCATGCTCCTGAATGTGGTGGATGGTATCATTAAACTGGCTAGATATTAGGCTTATATCAAATTTCCATATTCTGCAGTAGAACAGACCCAAAAAAAATACATTTTCACGCTATTGCTGACCTGCTAAACACCAGCGGAGCAACAGACTGCACATGTGCACAAAGCACATCAAAACACCATCTCTAAAAGTCCTTATTTAAATCACACTCCACAAACATGCAATTCATCTGTGACACCGACCTACACCTCCTAAATTTGGTTTCCCCACTGGTCAGGGGGGACACAGTGCACATTCAGCAGTGCGGGCATGCGTCTTGACCAGGGTGCTGCTGGAGATGCACATCGCATTGGTAAGTGAGCCTTTCCACTAGCTGAGTGAAATTAACCAAGGCCAATTAATTTATCTCTACGTGATCGAGGTTATACTCTGACTACACAGGCGATGATACCCCTGATGACTCCTCAGAAGCAATCATATAATTATCATCATATGTGAACTCATTCCACCACAGAGCGCACCGTAGGTGTGCTGAAAGGTGGTTTGATGTGCTTGGACACTGCAGACAGAAAGCTGTTGTCAAGAGCTACAGTCAAAACCAACAACATAATTTTATTATATGTTGTGACAATGTTTATATAAAAATTCAATAAAATACTAATTACAAAAAACAATTATATAACATAAGGTCTGAGCTTATCATCTGATGGAGATGCTGTGTGAATCAAATCAGTGTCAAACTTCAAACAATTCAAACCATTTCATTTAATTTTAATTATATTTCATTTCTTGTAATGCTTTCTTCCCCCAGTTGCTGTCACTCCACTGCTTACACTTTTAAAGATTACATTTCTTCTTTCACTTACTCCCGACAAATTTCCTTTCTTCCTTTCATCAGTTTCTTCATCATGGTTTTTCTACCTTTCCATTAGTGCTTTCTATTTGCACACACAACCGTTAGGTCAGCACTCCATTTATGGGGCTGCTATAGTGTCTACCTATGCTAATCGAAATCAACAGGCACACACATCCAGTTTACAAACAATTGGCATTTATCATTTGATATGCCTGAAGGCACGAACAAAATCAAGGCATTGCATATGTTTCATGAATCCCACGTTGGTTTTTTTCGTAGGCACTTTTCTCAAGAACAAAAGTAAGAAGAATTCGAAGAACGTTTTGTGAATGACGACCATTTTGTCTCTGCCTCACCCTTATATTACATGCTATTATGAATGTACAATGCATATATCAAGCTTTGTGATAATGTTGTGAGTCAATCATATTTTCTTCCATCTATTTTCAACAGCCATTTTTGAGATCATATTCATTGTGACCATGTGCAGCCTTCACACTGTTTTCTTTTATTACCATACAGAGCTCATTCTATGTACTGTGTAAGAGACTGCTTCCCAGTGGGCTGTGTATTGAGATCTAATAAGAGGGTGCCATGGTTATGGTCATCCCCACACAGAAACTTTATACATCAAATGAAGACCAGCTCTGTATGCTGATGTCAGTGTCACATTTTTGCTGCTTATAGCAAAGTTGCGTTTTCCCAAAGTATTGACATTTTCATGAAAACATGAAAACATGATGTGCTTTAGACCAAAGAGATTAAATGAGAAAAGTATTTCAACTCTAATTCTAGAAATAAAGATAATTAAATAATTAATTAATTAGATAATTCAACTTTACTACACGGTAAACAAACTGAACGAAAAAAATCAAATAGTATAACTTTTACTTGTAAAATAAAACTTAAAACTGAATACTGGGAAATATAGATCAAAGACATAAGAAAATAAATTTTGTTGTGGAGATGAAACAATGGGGAAATTTAGTATGACCATCCCTGAAAAATGGGGAGGGGCAGGGTGCAATTGACAGAAATAAGATGAATTTGAGGTCGGAGTGTCATTACCCACCAGTACAATACACTCACAACATTCATTCTGTTTCTTTCACAACTCAGCCTGAATCCAGGTCATCCCCTGAAAAGTGTGTGCTCTGTGTGCCCATCCCCAAGACAGCCGAGAGGCAGTCTGCAAATTACCAAAGTCTGTATATCTTGATGTTCACATGGTAATCTACATTCACATTGAGTGTGGATTAAAAAGGTCAAGCCATCTGCAACGACCACTGCCAGAGCCAAGCTTTAATTCCACAGTGATGCTTTCATCTGTTAACTTCACGTCTTTCCAGGGAAACTGCCTTTTAAAAACTCATTATCACAAAATGGCCTGATTACTGACAGTTTCATTTAAAAACAAGCTTTTCAATATTTTCAGCATCACTGATGCCAGATACATTAATTATAGAAGGAGAGGACAAGCAGCATAAAGGGAGGGACTGTCTCCCATGCAAATGTGCTAGTAATAACTTGCTAGCCCACCAGAAATACAAAAAAAACCCAAAACATTTTATACATTATATATATATATATACACACTCACCGGCCACTTTATTAGGTACACCTGTTCAATTGCTTGTTAACACAAATAGCTCATCGGCCAATCACATGGCCGCAACTCAATGCATTTAGGCATGTAGACGTGGTCAAGACAACTTGCTGAAGTTCAAACCGAGCATCAGAATGGGGAAGAAAGGGGATTTAAGTGACTTTGAACGTGGCATGGTTGTTGGTGCCAGACAGGCTGGTCTGAGTATTTCAGAAACTGCTGATCTACTGGGATTTTCACGCACAACCATCTCTAGGGTTTACAGAGAACGGTCCGAAAAAGAGAAAATATCCAGTGAGCGGCAGTTGTGTGGACGAAAATGCCTTGTTGATGTCAGAGGTCAGAGGAGAATGGGCAGACTGGTTCGAGATGATAGAAAGGCAACAGTAACTCAAATAACCACTCGTTACAACCAAGGTACGCAGAATACCATCTCTGAACGGACAACACGTCCAACCTTGAAGCAGATGGGCTACAGCAGCAGAAGACCACACCGGGTGCCACTCCTGTCAGCTAAGAACAGGAAACTGAGGCTACA
>OOFE01036820.1:0-16309 GCA_900323365.1 Monocentris japonica | reverse complement strand
GGTGGGGTTGGCTGGAGTGAGGGGTGGGGAAGCGAGGGGCCTGCAGGGCGAACTCCCTCATGGCCAGAGACTTCTAATAAACTCAAAAGGATGCCTGTAATCGAGGACAACTACTCATCCTCCTTCCTGTTAACGGATCGCAATTACAACTCACCCGCTGGTGAACCCACCGACCTCCCATCATTCTGTCTAGCTCTCATCCATTCTCTAAAAGGCACATATCCTGTCTGGAAAGTAGGTTTGTGTGCATTGCAGTGCACCCCCCCCCCTCCTGTGTGTTCTATCAAATAAAATTGAAGTCTGAAAGCTTAGTCTGCTAGTCTGCAAATTATTTGTCAGGTGCCGGTGGTAAACCTATCGTCAACCCACTAAAAGATCGACCTTCTCACACTGTAGAAATGCCATGGTATAAAACCAGCAGTGGAATCTGCTGCTAGGACAACGTGTGGCTGGTGGAGTGTTAGTCATCCCCAGCAGGCTCCATTTCTCCAGCGAACATATTGTCATGGTAATGGCTTTATGTGAAGAGGAGTCCATTTTCATCTTTCTAGCTCTCTAATCATCCCATTTCTTTTTTTCCTGTAAAAAAAAAAAAAAATCAGCCTCATCTGTTCAATCAGGCGAGACAGATTCCTCCGGTTAATCCCCCTCTTTTCCCTTACTGTGACGTGTGGGATGCAGAGTGAGACAACGATATTACTGAGCGGGTCTGGTTGAACCTGTCCCCATGGGAAGCTTCTGCTTTGTTTCTTCTCAATGGCACCCAGCTCAGCTAGTTGCCATCCAACACACTGAGCCACAGCGCTCTTAATTAGAAACGGGCTTAGGTGCTTCATTTGAATCTAAATGAACCCATGAACTGTGTTCAGGTTTCCTCCATTCACGGAAGAGTGGATATACTTCCTTATTGAGTTTTGTTCCCAGGGATCCAATTTCTTCCATTTCAGGGGAGGGATACGATTACTCTTTACATTGTCTGAATTCCATAGTAAAAGGAGGCTTGCTTAACTAGGCGGTGTACTACTCACCCAACTCTGAGAATACTATGTGTGAGAATGGCAGGTCGGTATATTACACCGTTTCTTGACACAGTATGCACTGAAAAAGTATGCAAGTTTAATGCTTGTAACATGCTGGGAGACTGACTTATTAAAATCCAATATTCCTCTACTGTGATTTTACAGCTCTTAATTTTCTACAAGCTGCATTTGTGATGCATAACAGATGTGTGTTTTGGGTAAACAAATCCCCGCATTCCCTCCAAACAAATCAACGCTCTTCCCACTGCTGGTCCACAGGGACGTCTGGCATACTGCATACAACATCAGCCACAACCAACTGATTTAGCTTGGGACGTAGCATGGGGGAGAAGCCCCCGAGCTCTCATCTTCCCAGCACGTCGCTCTGAGGGAAGTTCATTACGGTCATTCCCTCAAAATGTCGCCAATCTTTCATGAACCCTCGGGTTAACAAGGCCGTCGTGCTTTTTAATTAGCGTGTTTAAAGTATGTTCATTTTCCTTCTGCAAAGGAAGCGGTTGAAGGATACAAAGGACAGAGTCGGGCTGAACAGTCAGATAGGAACACCGTTAGATAATGAAAATGCAGCTTAATTAGATCACTGCTGTCCGGGCACACAGTATCTCTCCACAGCATCCGTAAATTGCTGAGAGGGAAAAAAGTAGTTCTCTTTGTTGCTCTGCAAATTGATTTGCCTAAATCGCAGTGGGTGGTGCAGGTGTATTGCACATCTCTCAAATCGGCAGAAAAAATCCTGAATCTAAAATGAAAGAGTGTCAGATTAATAATGGATGGTGTACAAGGGATGGTGGCAGCCCCGAGTCAAACTGACTAAACCATGACAACAACCTCCAAAAAGACATTTTTCAGCAAATTGATCAGTGTCCTCGATATCTATCGACTTTTAACTTGGACTTTGCAAACTTAAATGGATGACAACATGCCTCTACTATCGATCCCTAATCTATTTCTCCTCTCTGTCTTCTTTAAGGATAATTCCAACCACGGTGAACGCTAAGCCCATTTTCTCTTTCTCTTCTGAATATTAGGATTCTTATATGCTATTATCAGTGAACCAGTTCTCATGTGAATTATTTCCCTACATCTAGATGCCACTCACTCAACTCCAAATGATATCAAAGTCAACTTCCTGAGATGGTGTAGTAGTCTAATCCATGGAGGAGGTGTGTGCGTCTACAAACGTTTGGCTAGGCCTCCCCAACAAAGCATTAAACAAAACATTGTCAAATCAAAATATACACGGTACATTTGAACGTTTTTGAATCAATACATACATTCAGAAAGCCCTTCTTGGACAAAGGGTGCAAGGGTGCACCCGAAACTCACCACGATCTTTGCTTACACTTTTTTGTTTATATTGGAAGTCCCGCTTTAGACAGCACTTCTCACGAGTTGCCATCAACCGCCCTGGTTACATAACACCTTAATTCAAGCCTCTCAAGTGTTCTGCCTGAAAGTAGTCCCTATGAAATAGAATGAGGTGCTAAGTCAGCAAGTTTTATACTTCGGCATGTAGACGCACAAATCAGTCAGACCTAATGATAATAAAAAGCTTGTTTCTTATCTGCTACGAGACCCATTTAAAAATTTTAAAATGTACAGAATCCCCCTAGCTACAGGTTGCCACAAAAAACAAAGGAATTTCATACAGGAGAGTGGGCGCTTTTTTTGGGCTTAACATTCACCAAGGCTAGAATTATCCTTCGACTAAAACTTTTCCATGAAACAAAACAAAAACGGGTATAAACCTACTACAGTTCATATTTCAGCTGTCAGGAAATAACATTCTTTAGCTGCTCAAATATTTACTTTTGTTTGAGGTACAGGGAGACAGTAAGGATAAAAAACGAGGGGTGAGGGGGTGATGTCTGAGCTGCTGTCTAGGCTAGAATATAGAAACTTCATTCCACTCTGCTGTTTAGATCTTGTCTTGGCAAATCGTGGAAAGAGGAGAGAGAGAGAGAGAGAGAGAGATGGTGACTGTCAACAGGACTCATTCAGTGGGAAATTAGGCTGGGCCAATGTCAGGGCTCCATTATAAGAACCAGGTGTCAGTACAATACAACTCCCACTTAGCCACTGTCATGCCAGAGTCAACTCAGAGCTGCTGAGTGACTGGACCTAATAGTGACAATGAAGGGGGGGTTGGAGGGGAAGGTGGGGAGGCATTAAAGGTAAGGAGGAGGAGGAAGAGTGACCAGAAGTCCAACCTGTTGAGTCGATGGCACCAGCTACAGTTGAAGTTGATCTGTGAGGAGATGCAAGCGCTGCAGCTGGTGAACTGGAGACAGGCTGGAGAGAAGAAAGGTCAAAACAGGTCAGATCTCATCCAAGTCTGTTCATGCACTCAATACTCATCATACAGCCGAGGCCCCTTTCAGATGAGAAGGTCTTAACAACGTCTAATGATACAGAATCCATCTAAAAAAAGAGTGGTTCACATGAATCAGATAGATATTTAACACGGCCTAATGTGTTTTACTGGTAGCAGGTTTGCAGTGTATGAGGGCTTACTGGGGACACTATTATTATCAGCCAAAGCTATAACAATGAATTCTTCTTACTGGGTAAAGGCATCATCTCCACTGCCGTAGAATTGGTGATCTTAGTCTTAGTCAGCTCCACGCGGTGGTACTCATAGATCGTTCTCCGCCTCACATCTAGATAAAGGAGAAAGAGCGAGAGAGAAAGAATAAAGCGTCACAAATCTTCCACCGAGAGATAAAACTAGGACAAGCGGCCCCCGAATAAGGAGGGAAGAGAGAGGGAGGCAGAATCAGGTCATACGGGATGCTACCATAGCACTTTATTTCTCCCTCTCTTTGTGCCCTGGTGTCAGCCTGCGACTCGGCAAGGGGTGGGAGCAATTTCCCCCCACAAGCTGATATCAATCAGACCCTGTTGAAAGGCTGCCCTCCCAGTCATCTGTAGCAGTGAGTCATCAGCCTAGGTAAGATGGAGTGATTGATTAGAAACATCATTGACTCTCATTGCTCTCACTGCTTTTCTGTCCCTTATAACTCATATGGGCCACCGTAAAATGGGCTGCTTACTTTTGCTGGCTATGCATCTTCCCTTGCGATGACAACAGTGGAAGTGGAAAAAGGGAAATAAATCCTTTGTTAATATCGAGTCAAAGAGCTCTCCATGCATAATACCTTAAATGTAATAATTCTTTAGAGCTTTTAATACGTTTGTGAAGTTAAACCCGTAATGGGATTTTTATGTGACTTTCTGTACAAGTGCTCTTGGCATGAATTGGGAAATCTGTGGAATAGACCACAGAGATGCACTGCAATGTGCATCATATGACATTGCTCAATACATGACATTTTCTCTAACACTTGTGTTTGCTTGAAAATTGAAACTCAACACAATACCATGGTTGTATAACGTATACAGCAAGCGATAACTTTGACTTCTTCAGCTTACTTTTAATGTGTCCATTTATAAGTTACCACTATTCAGTATTTTGATGACTTTTAGTCTGAATTTTAGTTTTAGTCTTCCACTAGTGTTGTGCTTCCTGATGACATGTTGTTGCCTGCCTGCTTGACCTGCCTGGCTGGATTAGACACAGGACAACTGATCAAAGCAACAAATGGGGGTCAGCTAGGACTAACCTGAGAATATGACTGCCCTTCCTTTCCCTCCTCTCCTCTCCCTGTTGACTGGCTTCCTCTTGCCTCTAGCAATGGGATTATCTGTTGCCTAATGACATGTGTAGAGGCCAAGGGAGGGTCAGTCACCCAGCCTGAGGCGGCTGATCTGTGGGCAGTCTCTATAGCCGGGCTGGCCTTTAGTCTGGAGGTGGAAGGAAGCTGCAAATCAGAGCGATTATAGCCCTGTCTCAGCCACAACATGAACAAGGCCTAATGAGGATTTAGTTACCTTCCACCAATACTATCAACCAAAGGGATTTACAAAAGTGTGTCATCAGTCATGCACGAAAGGGTCAATTATCCCATAATAAAATTACAGGTACATTCAGGGACAATAACACACTTGCACAGTGAATATTCTCTCAGCTAAAAAATGCAATGGAAAAACACTGATACTATCATACAGTTGGCTCTTTGATAAGGTATGAATGTCACAATACCAGGCAACCTCTTATTGCTCTCTTATTGCTTATTCATCCACCTCGGAGAACTAGATGGAAATCAATGGATGTGATGGTGATGTCAAGACCCTGAGTTAAAAAAAATCAATAGCTGAAATAATACGGGAGTCCGAATGTGGTGGAATGACAAATACCCAGGCAGGCTCTCATTGCCCTCTGATCAAGCAGCACTTTGGCTGTTATTACTGTTACACAACAACATATCACACTGCACTCAGTCAGCCCCGCTAAAGACAGCACAGTGTCGACTCTTCATTAACCTCTCGATTACAGTCTTGGCTCTTTGATATCCCCAACATATTAAATCACTATGCTGGCTCTGTTGGTTACCTACCATCATCCTAAATTAGATGAATGGCCATTTATTGAACATGAACTTGAAGAAATTCAAAAACCTGAAAATAAAAAAAAGAAACACAAAACAGGCTGACCACCATATCATTAGCAGCACCGGTCTCGATGTCTTCCTGCTGGGAATCTGAATGAGAATCCAAAAAAAAAAACCCTCTATACGACAGACTGGGCAAGGTATGAAAAAACTCCTAATAGGAATAATGCATTATGACTGGCCTGGGGAAGGGATATTAAAGCCTGGGTCTTCACATAGGAAGTGCAGTCCTTGTACCTGACCCTTTAATTAGGTGCCCTGGCCACAGGATGCCCACAAATCTTCTCTCTGCATCTCACTTTACTGGCTGGGCAGTCGGCCTCCATAGCCTGGAGATAGTATAAAATCCTGAGCAAAGCTACAGTGGGTTAAAATGGCTCTTTCTCACTGTGTGACCCAGCTGGTGTGCAGTAATTGGCTGCAGGCTCAGGACATGACATGACTGGTTTGATACATGACATGGTAATGTAGATGGGATCGAGATGATCCCTATGAAATGAGATCTCAAATAGTTAAAGGCGGGTTATTTAAGAATAACAAACACATTGTGTCCAGATGCAATAATGACATTTCTCTACAAGACTTCTCCTCAGAGGGGTGGCATTTCCAACCCAGATCTCAGGAATGGAGCGGAACGCAGTAATCGATACTGCAGCAGCAGCCACCCTCCAACCTGTACCTGGTTGTAGGATTGAAGGGACTGGCTCAACCTATGGAGGAATGAACTACTCTGACTTTCCAGCTCTCCGTGGAAACTGCTGATTCCTACTCGTTTTCAAGGTTAGGCTCCTCCCATCTTCGACTTTCCCATATTAGAAGGTTCTTCTCTGTCATTTGCTGAATCGTAACATTTCAGGTCAAAAGGTATGGAGCAAGGTATGGATAGGATTCCTTCGCAGGGTGTTGCCAGATCTGTACCTCTGATCTTAGTAGCTGCATTTTTTGCTTTTTCCAAACAGAAGCTATGTCAGATTGCACAAGGGGGCATGTCAAGGCCTTTTTGATTGGCATACGCATGATGGAAATGCTGCCTTTTCTCTTCAGAGACAGAAGCGAATGCATGCACTTTGCAAATATCACTTTCTCTATGCATAGCAAAACAGCCTTGTTTTATTCAGCTGTTGCAAGAGTTCAGTTTTGTTTACAGTGGCTACAGGCATTCTTAGCAATGACCAGGCAATTTTCTATCAATGCTTCAAATGTTCACTCATGTGTATTTAATGTGACGTAAGCAGATGAAAGCAAGACAGTGACAGCTGTTTGCGTCTGTTCTGTGTGTGTTGTTTTGGCCAATGCAGTGACGTACACTCAGCAGTGAGGTTTCTGGGGAGGCAGAATCAGCATGGTGGTCTTTTGAGGTGGACTATCAGAGCAGAAAAGGGGTCCAAGGGTTAAAGGAGAAAACACATCCCTCATTCTCTTTCATGTCATCTTTCATGTTTAACACTCAAACTCAATCTCAAAGTCTCAATCTGCTTCCATCACGCCCTAGCCAAAGCGATAGGAGAGATCGGTTGCGTCATGCTGTGTCAGACGCATCAAAGACAGCTTGGTTTACAAAGAACAAAGCATCAGGCTCACAGATTCAAGATGCAGAACGCTGCACAAAAAGCCTTCAGACGAGACAGAAAACAATGTCCATTTGAGAAACCACTATTCTACAGAAGTGGTGATTTGGAGGGTTGTATTACCCTTAAACCAAACTTACAAAAAAAAAACTCTGTATACTTAGTCAGAAGAATTGCTTCCCAATCCCACTCCACATAAAGATGCCAAGTGAAAAATGCACTTCTGATATACTGAATAACAGTTATAACATATTAAGTGTGACAAATAGATGCTATCCAAGTTTAACACACGCAGTCAACACACACAGTTTAAATTACTGAATAAACCACGTCTGGCAACTCATTGTAATGTCAGACATTAAATAAGAGCCCTGGAGAAAGCGTGTGACTGTGGATGTAAAGGCTTGAAGTTTCTCCCCTTTGCTCGGGGTTGTTTTAACTTTAATGGGCCTAAATTGGACGAACTCAAAAGAAAAAGCGAGAGGCAGATCTGGAGCCGTGCCTGCCGCTCTACCCATTACCCACTGTGAGAGGTGGAACAGTGTTGTGTTGGAGAAGAGGTGGTGACAGCTGGAGCTGAAGCAAAACAGCCAAGGCTGAACTCTGGATCTCTGGCTATGAGACAAGGTTTAAAGGGTAAATTAAAAAAAAACACGAAACAAAACAATCAGACCGATTTGGGCGGCTGAAAACCCGCTCTATTTTCTCATGCATGTTCTCACCGTGATACAATACGCGTGCAATGCAGACATAAGATAGAATGGTGTGTTTGAGACTCACTGGGTATCTGCTGGATCCTGTGGACGACCACAAAAGCATCAGACAGGCCCACCTTCACTGGGTGATTGACGGAGCTGATCTGTGACACTTCAATGGGGATCTGTAATAGAAGAGGGGAAATCAATTACCAGGGCAACACCGGCTGTCTGGACTGCTGAAACTGACAATTCACCCAAGATATTACTATCTCACGTAGGAAAGGGCATTAAGGATGCATCCTCAATCAACACATCGCTATCTACGGAGCCCAGAAAGAGCCCTTTAAATGGCTGCACACACAAGGACACACACATGCATGCATGTCAACACACACACACACACACACACCCAGAGGAAGACAGTAAATGTACAAGAACCTGGAGAGGATTGACTCATCTCAGTGAAAACAGACCAGGCTCAAATGAATGTGACCTTTTTGGCGAATCTGAGGTTCAACTTGTGGAGATGCTGAAAAGCCCTGACATTTATGGTCAATCCTTAAGCTAGATAGAAGGTACACGCTGATTGGGATGTATACCTGAAGGGAAAGATGGCGGAGTGGCTCAGCTCTAGCTAACCAGCCTTGCAGTCAGCCATGTAATCACTCCATTTAAATGTAATGGTCATGCTTTTTGTCTGAGCAATAATAGTGAGCATTATGAAACCAGCTCATCTAATACAGGAAAAAAATATATTATAAAAGGGGATTCAATCATAAAAGAACCCGGGCCTGCTATTACGAACATTAATTATGATACATGATGACTCAGTGATTATACTCTTGTAACAGTCTGTCCCAAATTATTCTTCCCTTTTTCTCTCTTCAGTTTAGTTTGTTTTGCTATGCTTTTTAGAGCTTTATTAGACATCATCTTGATAAACATAATCTCTCTCATATGCAGCGATGTTGCATTGATCCAAACCCTACAACATGAGTTCTGTCACAACCAAATCCAACATATGGAAACAGTACGAGGACATTCAGTAATATTCTCTAAGGCAGTGCCAAACATGAAACTTATTATTTTGTCAGCCATGGTGGCGTCACATTATAATGCCCTGAAAACAGAGGCTTGTGATGACAGAGCTGTATTTTATCAACTAGACTCAGAAAGAGCGATTAAATCAGAAGGAGAGCAAGTTAGATATATAATAACTGAGCAAATGAAGAAGAAACAGAGAGAAAGAAAAATGAATGAGTGAGCGCTGACCTCTTTGTACGCGAAAATGATCCTGCCATCATTGTGCAGCGTGGCCTGGAAGGTGAAGCTGCCCAGGTGGGAGTTGTCCTGCAGGTGGACGTGGTCCCACTGGACCACCAGAGCAGTGCCTAGAGGGGCCACAAACAGAACCACGATGAAATACATCAACAGAACCAAACATCAACACGTAGAACTACACAGAATCAGAATTACACCACACTGTTATTTGGAATCACACATGGTGTAGGATTATCAACAGCCATATGTTTGGGGATGTGCCAGGTCAGAACCAGACTCACATGACATTCAGCTTTACGCCCCAGACAGCAGGCCTCACTTTACTTTCAAAGCTACTTTGATTTAGGCAAGGCAAGGCAAGTTTATTTGTATAGTACCTTTCATACACAAGGCAGTTCAAAGTAACATGAGGCATTAAAATACATTTAAAACAAGGATATTTATAAAGACATAAAATAATAAATAAATAAATAAAATAAAATTAAATAAAATTAAATAAAATTAAATTAAATTAAATTAATAAAAATTAAAAAATTAAATCACAGTGCAAAAGGAATAAAAGTCGTAGTGCAAGTTTAGAGTTCAGCAGAAAGCGGTGGTGAACAGAAATGTTTTTAGTCTTAAAACTTAGGACTTAAAAGTAGTTATTATGGGAGCAAGTCTCAGTTGTTCTGGAAGTTTGTTCCACCTATTTGTTGCATAGTAGCTAAACGCTGCTTCACCCTGTTTTGTTTTAACTCTGGGAACAGTTAGCAGACCTGTCGAGTAACAGACTTAGACGAGTAACAATATTTTAAAGTCAATTCTCTGACACACTGGAAGCCAATGCAGGGATCTGAGAATTGGCATGATGTGGTCAAACTTTTTCGTCTTTGTTAGTAGTCTAGCAGCAGTGTTCTGAATGATTTAGTGTGAACTCTGGAGATCGTATCGATGTGAAAACCATCCCCCTCAAAGCTAGTCATTTGGCTGGGCACCAGGGCAATAAAGGTTTGTTAACACAACTAATCAATTTTTCCACCACAGAGCCACAGTTTCTCTCCAACCAAAGTAAAGACAAGATTTAGCTTCTCTGCTGTACAGGCGTCTACTGCAACAGGAAAACCCCTAATAATTCACATCTGGCATTGCAGAGGCTCTCTGGCGCTAGCTGTGGGTCTTGCCTGGCCTGGGTAAGGGAATGGAGAGGCATAGCAGTTAGGACCTGCTCTGTTATTGATATTTAATGCCATGTGACTAACATTGTCAGGGCAGTTGGCACGTACGTAACTGGTCTGGGGCCAGGCTACAGTTATAGTAACTTTGATCTGCTCAGGATACTTCATGATTACAAGGCCACTGATTGGATGGTTTGGGTGTAGAGTGAGGAAAAGAAAGGGAGAGACAGAACAAGGAGGAACAAAGGGTGGGTGTAACACGTAAAGGAAGAGGCAGGTTAGGAGGGAAGGCAGGGGAAATCAGAGAGAGGGGACAGATCACTAAATGGCTACTACTTCATGGCACTGCATGCTTAGTCAGCCAGCGCTATAAGCCAAATATAAGTCCCATGTCTATTTAAAATGCATTGAGTTCAGGAGGGGATGCTGCCATGCTATCTGGGGCTTCCTGGCTAAAAATACAGTGTGGGTGAGGAGGAGCGCACAGGGTACACACTGGCCTTGTTTCTAATTCCACTAAACGGCTTGCATGCTGTATGAACTAAAAACAAAACAAACCCAGCTCTTTTCCACCAGCCCACCATAGGAACAAATCAACAGTCAACATCAAGCTGTCAAAGACGTTATGCAGCCTACATTAAGCTGTAGGTGGCATTTTTACCACGGTGCCATCACCATGGTGCCGTGGTAAAAATACCAATCATATCTGTTCTTTATTGAGCAGAAGGAAGCAAAGGTTCCATTATTGTGAAAATGTCATTTCAACAATGAAACTTCACACATTAGCTGTTAAGTTTCAGAACAAACATTGTCACGAATGAGCAGTGGGGCTGAAAGAAATCTGTACTTTTTTTTGAGTCTCACACAGCAGACCATACAGTGCTTATTCTGAATTGGCAGGCTATTGACTGACGGAGGAGCAGGCTGGCTCAGCATCGATCGGCTGCCAGCTTGGGTAAAGTCTGATGAGCTCCACTGCAGAAGGTCACACAGTTGGTCACTCACTTTGCTGCAGGGGGATTAGACAGCGATGACTGGCATGATGGATAACCTCACATCATAGATGACACAGAAAAGTTATGGGTTTTCACCAAGGAGAGTGAAGAAGGGCATCAATTTAGTTTCAGTGGAGTAAGAGGGATTTAGGTGAACGTAAGGAGGTTATGAAGGGTTTCATTCCAAAATGCTGTACATCCGTTTTGGAGACATCATAATTTCAAAAATACAAATGATTGTATGATCAAAAACATCATTTTGTAAGCTAAGCTTAAGACTTTAACAGTAACCCATAATGTGCTTTACTTTAAAGACAACAATCATTTTGTGTGAGCTGATGTCATTTGTTTTCAAATGGTAGACATCACATTTTGAGCGAAACCCTTCATATGTGAACTCAGTTAATCAGCCCCGCTCGGACTTATGGGATGATTCGATCCCAAACTCAGGCGTGCATATGTGTGGAAATGAGTTAGGAGTTACCATATGAACAAGATATTGGAGATGTGCTGCTGTTACCATTGTCAAAGTAGATGACAGTAGAGTTTCTGGAGACGCTGGGGTCAAAGTTGGCCATTAGAGGAGCGATGTACTGTGTAGCTGTCAGCATCCGGTGGACCACATCACCCGTATAGATGAACCCTGAGGGAGAAAAGGAGAAAGCATATAGCATATGACTCTATACTGTACATCAATACTGTAATGAGTTATTTTGTGATAAAGTGTTGTAATTAACTTTCCCTCAACCTGCCTCGTCTTAAGTTACTTCAGTTAGTGATTTCCTACTTTTCCCAGAATGCCTTTTGACAATGCTCAGAGAAGTGTATTTGTTGCTTTCACTCAAAGGTGGATGTATCAGCATATAAATAAAGCCTGGCCAACTAGTTCATGAACACTGGGGTGTGTCTATGACCCCCTACTAAAAACACAACATGTCTTGTAGCTGCATTGCATTCTGGTCTATTGAGGTTACTGTCAGTGGAGAAATTGGTGTCTCTTCCTCTTCACTGATGGATTTGTTGGACATTGGTGCAAGTTGGTGGGTCTAGAAAGAAGCCCTTGCTCTTTAATTCTGAGGGGCTGGCACCAAACCATTTACCATTGATGTTTTACACAGCTGAGAAATTTCAATCTCCATTGTAGCTGCGCTGGAAACATCTCAGCGTGATGCCACGTTGTCTATGTTTGGCCAGTAAGTTATCCACGGGAATGAGAAAAATAAACCATCAAACAACAAAATGTGCCTAGAGATGCAAGGTACATTGCCAATTTAAGTGTTTTGGGTTGTGTTTTTCCTTTAGCAATTCAGAAAAACACAATTGACCTAACTTCCTCCCTTTCCTCCCTCCTTTATTCCTCTCTGTCCAGCTGTTAGCACGTATCCTGCAGGATGACAATATCAGGTGTGCCCTCAAGTCAAGTATTAAAAAGCTCCTCATTAACTCATACCAATCATCTCTCGCTCTCTGTCTCTGGCCCAGTGCCACAAGCTGTCCACGGCTTCAGTTGGTGATGTTGATGAATTAGCTTATTATGATCCATAAAAATAGAAGAGCAAATCTAAAGGGCTTCAAAGGAGGACATGCTGAGTGAGCTGTCAGTTAGATATTATGGAGTCTAAGGTGTCACGGGCCTGAGCGATTCTCCCTGTTAACTCACACACTCTACTGGTGTCCACTCTCTCTCTCTCTCCCTGCACGTGTGTGTGTTTTCACTTTACATCACCAATCATGGACGTTAACGAACAGACCATGACAACAAAAAGGCATTATGTTAACTTGGCAATTTATGTCCCTTCAACGAGGCACGAATAGATCTATCTGCTGAGAGTCATGCTCAATCAACACAACTAGACCAGCATCATTTAGCAGCCTGTAATGATTGTTATTAATGGACTCCAGAAAAGGAGAAAACACCCACAATTCATCACCAGGGAATGCTCTTTGCACAACAATGTACACTGATGACAATAGGAGCAATCAGTGTCTTAATTCTGGCAACAAAGTGTAGCAAAGTCAGCTGCTATTTTTTTGTTATTTTGCTATTTTATTCTGTTTCCCACTCTGCTTTGCCTGAACTGCCAAAATATCCAATATCCATTAACAAGTCATTTAATCTAGCAAAATGAGGATTTTCCTAATATAAATCTGCCAACTGGGTGAGATAATTTCACTTGTATCCAATGTAAAACAACTTTCAGACTTTTCTTGATTGAAGTGATTAAAGTGACAATATATTAAATATAAATATATATATAAAGAAAGTCTTCAAACAGGCAAAAGGGCATTGGAAACAGGTGAAATGTTTAAAAGGACGATAAAATGCTTCCCTAATTCAACGCATTTCCAGTTTAAACTGAAACTGTTTGGGGCGGGACATGACATGAGGAGGGATCGTTCAAAAGCAGGCAGGGGTGAACCATAGCAAACATGGAAAGAGAACTGGATGGTTGCCAGCATTCCTCCTCCAACACCTCCATCACCCTCGTTACTGGAGTAGGCAGTGGACAAAACAGTGCAGGAAGAGAAAGAGGAAGAGGAGGAGGAATATTTTGTCCCTGATGTTGCCACTCATATCATTTTGAAAGTAGGGAAGTTGCAAGTTTTGTATGATGGGAGAAATTTGAAAGGGAGAAAAAAGTATGATGATGTTATTGGTTGGACTTTTATATGCACACCTACTGGTATGTGATGAAACTACAAACATATGGTGTTTTCATGGAAGGGCTTTGATATAAAAATACAAGAAAATACCAATTCTTTATTTCTTTGTCATGTATTGTTACATAGCTGTATGTTAGGACAAATTAGCTAACAAGGTGAAAACATTTTTCACTTCATTTCAGCGTGTACTGCACCATGAATCAACAACAGAGTAATGAAACCATTCTCTGGCTATGGGGCTGTTTTGCTCACGGGGGACGTTCAAGGGAAACGTGTAAAACGACCGCCTGAGGGATATGAGTGAGAAAAGTTGCTGAGCAAAACAAAAAAGAGAATTTGGGGAAAGGTCCCATTTCATGTTGCCATATGTCTTGACATACAGTAGAATGGCTGTAAAAACACATCGATCACATTGGAGGGCAGGCGCAGAGCATCTCAGGTGGGGAATCAATCTTACCCTTTAAAACCTTGCTCAGAATTGCCTCTATATAGAGTGCTGCCAGCACAGCATACAGAGAGGAGGAGAAAAGACTTGGCTTCATCTAATTTGTTTCCAGACTGTACCGACTCTACCTGGAAGAGGACTGAAGGTAAGGGATATGGTCCTTTATGGCTCTATTAGTAGAGTTACCAGGGCTGGGGGTTTTCTTATATATTATATATTATTTATTATATTTCCCAACCTGTACTAGTAATGTACAGTAGATAAAAGCATCCACCTAGTGCCAAATGTTATGTTATGGCATATGGATGTGAAGTGGATAGAAGAGGAAGGGGGGGGTGCACAGGGTTGTTGAGTCTACCTGGCTAAAGACAGAATCAAGGTAAACACAAGTGTGGGGGCCGTCGAGACAAGGGGACTATACACTCAAGCAGTGGTGGTGATGGTGGCGGTGATTGCATGGTGTGTCTAGAGTGTGTGTGTGTGTGTGTGGCACTGTGTCAGCGCTCTCTCATCCCTTATCTGATTGCACAGCACACAGTGGGTTTGACACAAATGACTTCCTCCGAATCAGCCACTACATTCCACCTCGTCTCCTGTTTACCCAACATTGATTCAAGCACGTTTTTATCTCCCTCACTCTTTCTCTCGGCTACACCTTGTTTTTGCCCATTCACTATTTTTCCTTTCCCTTTCAATCTCTGAAAAAGTGTAAGGAACACACACACACAACCACAGCTCTACATTAAAATAAAAGGGGTCCAGGATTTTATTTCTGTCTCTGCATTTTCCATAGAGCTTTTCCAGCAATCTCTTGCAAACACAATAGAACTTATCTGACCAGTCTAAAGAAAACCCGACAGCCTCTCAATACACTAAAGAGTGGAGAGCCCCGGGGCGCTCAATAGAGAGCCAATTCATTCATTACGGCCATCGCTTACAGCAGAGGGAAACTGGACAGAAGTGGGGGAGGGATTCAGGAGGCAACAATAGATACAGAATGAGAGAAGAGAAAAAGAATGAGAAAGAAAGAAGAAATACTGGAGAGGCGTTTGAGGGGGAGAGAGGGTGTAGTGTATAAAGGAGGTGGGATAGAGAGAGGGCTTAAAAGGTCTGATGGGTGGGAGGGATAAAAGACCAATAATTCTTTCCTTGACTAGATATGTTTATGTGTGGTGCTATCCAAAAGTGCTGGATTGTATATGTCCAAGAAAAATATGTGCGGGAATTAGCAATCCCATTGGACCAAAACCTCACTTTATTGGACATTGTGTTTAGACAAGTTCATTGTTCCCTCGTACTGAGCTGTGTTTCATTTTCTCATTTATCACAGCTGCACCGGGCCTTGATCCACCAGGGCTGGATCGCACGCACACTCGCATTTTCTATTTTACTCTTTTTCTTTAAAGTAATAATCTGCAACATTTTCAAATGAATAAATGCCTGTTTTGACACAGAATATTTTTACAATTGCGGTTCGAAACACCCTGTGTCGGGAAGTGTGTTTTCCCTGGAAAAATCATCTGGTGCACAGGAAGTGATGCGCTTTACACTTCCAGCAGCAGCAACAGCAGTTTGTTTAGAATAAACAGAAGAAGAACTGGGTAGTTAGCATCAGCAGCGATAGCCACTATGGCTGAGCAGACAAAGAAAAGAGCGCCACCTACAGAAACTCAAACTCAACAGAAAATCCAAGGAGCAAGACGTCACGGTACTGGACACACTGTGTGATTGACTGGTGATCTCTGGGAAGTGCAGTACAGAAACACCACAGCGATGAGCGCTGAGCACCAAAGGTGTCAAAATTCATGAATCTCCACTAAATGTTGAATCATGTTCGGCTCAGCTCTAGTTCAGCTCATGTTTAATACTCCAGAAACATGATATTGCAATTTACTGCTATTATTGATTAAGTGATCAAATGATATGGATGATTAGTAAAATCATTTCCCA
>OOFE01036819.1:0-13257 GCA_900323365.1 Monocentris japonica | reverse complement strand
TTCAGTAGCTCTTCTGTGGGATCGGACCAGACGGGCTAGCCTTCGCTCCCCACGCACATCAATGAGCCTTGGGCGCCCATGACCCTGTCACCGGTTCACCGGTTGTCCTTCATTGGACCACTTTTGGTAGGTACTAACCACTGCATACTGGGAACACCCCACAAGACCTGTTGTTTAGGAGATGCTCTGACCCAGTCGTCTAGCCGTCACAATTTGGCCCTTGTCAAAGTTGCGCAGATCCTTACGCTTGCCCATTTTTCCTGCTTCCAACACATCAACTTCAAGAACTGACTGTTCACTTGCTTCCCAATATATCCCACCCCTTGACAGGTGTCATGGTAACAAGATAATCAATGTTATTCACTTCACCTGTCAGTGGTTTTAATGTTGTGACTGATCGGTGTATGTCTTGCCATAACTCCTTTATCTGCTACTTGTCTTTAAGACTCAAGCTATACTGTGTATCTACATTTTGACAGGCTTCTTAGATACTGTTCACTAGCTTAGAATCTTGTCTGACAGCTTCCCCTTAACTGCTGTGATGCTTCTTGATCTGCCAAGCTTTACTTTAATCTTGGCCCATTTTATATATTATTTCACTTGCCAAGCAGCTATTTTGTGCAAGGTGCTGTTGTAGTCATCAATGTCATGTCATCCCTGTATGTCCTGGGTGGGAGGTGAATCCATCTCTCCTGCGCAATTCTAAGGGGGCGATTGGACACCCTATAATGATACCAATATCCAGGTACTTTCACTTTTTGTTGAAGAATTCATATGTCCTAGAAAAAGGCTTTAATGTGACTTTTTGGTTATAGTTCATACTCTAAAGAAATAGAATGTAGCTGTTTGATCCACTTTAGTCAGTACACACCACAGGTTCAAAGGTTTTTTGAAGCCTTGAGACATGGATTATGTTCAAGAAAAAACATCCACGAGCGCATGCATCGTTCATGGCCTGTGTAAACTTTGGTGTTGTGATGCTAGGATTGTCCAGGAACGGTTCTGCAAACATGACAGTGAATTCATCTTATTGCATGTGCGTGACCAGTTTCCAATCCAGTTGAGCATTTGTGAGATGAGCTGGAACGAGGCATTTGGATTAGCGACCATCTACCAGCTTGGCATAACACAACATGTCGACATGGGCCAGCATTCTCGAGAAAATGCTTTTGACACTTTGTGGAGTTGATCCCCCATTTAATCGTGGCTATTCAGGAGGTAAAAGGGGGTGTAACTCAACATTAGGTCGACCTTTCAAACATTTTGTAGACTGTGAGCGTATAATTATGCTTCAATCAAACTTGAAAGGAAAATGGTGCTACTCTCTACAGCACAACCAATCGCAGGACCCACCCAAAAGAATGATTTTTCAAAACATTTCCCTTATTTATCTTTTTTCAAGTTTATTTGAAGGAATCAATACTTTCTTTCTCATTTTCTAAAACCTTCCTATATGGCTTTTTTAAACTGCCTCATTTTGTGCATCAGATGTTGAATTTATTGTGACCAAGACTTCATTGATTCACATAATGATAAATAATACCATATAATAATAACTGATATTTAGCTGTTCTTCTTAGTCTGTCCAGTGCTATTTTGAATCTGTGTTGGTAGATTAATTCCTTATTTTGAGTAGTCCTGAGCTATTCCACTTATATACCAGAAACTAGGTTTCTGGTAAATGATTTATCGTTGCCTCTTTCCTTGGCTGCCTGAACTATCTTTCCTCCTGACCCCATGCTTCAGTTTTTATGTCTGCCTCCTTATTCACAGGGACACTGATACTCTGTGAAAATATTTGCGTCTGGCTGCTGAAGTTCACCTTACTGATTTGACCAACTTCTTAACTACAACTTCTCGAGTACAGATCAATGTGAACTTCCTGAAATCCAGATACCATAAACAACTGTTATTGTCTTTGGTGACTTGCTGGCCCGGTTACCTTCTCCCAGTCACAGGAGCAGATGTGCTACATACATACAGATTAATCCAGGTATTAACACTCTTTGTTATGAATGACCTGTTTTATGAATGAAAACTAAATATTTGCTGACTTGCTCATAGCGATGCTCCAAAGAGGCATGTTAAACCGTGTTTAGGCCTATTTGTACATTTTATATGACCTTGTGGTAATAATATGCTTACATAGGTTAACTTTGTTAGCAAACCTTGGTTGTTCCTTTGGGATTGTATCATGCAGCTGAGCACTCCATGTAAAACTATGGGCTGTTCTCAGCAAGCAGCCTGGCTTTGCAAGCTCTGACATGGGAACAACCATTTTTTCTGAAACTTGTTTTCATTGAATTCTGCAATTCAATTTTGATTATCCAAGGCCCTTCTGTTGATGCCTCAACCCAAACAACTGTTGAAGGGACAGCTTGGATTGGCAGGGTGGCCTTTTAGTTAAAGAGACTTCCATTAAGTGGAGGACATGGGTTTAAGCCTCTGAGAAACCAAGCATCTGCCCTGCTGAAGTGCCTATGAGCAAGATACTGACTCCCTACAAGCTTCAGAGGTGCTGTTCAGGAGCTGACCCTGCACTCTGACCTTCCTGGTGGGGGTGAAAACATTACATTATTATTAAAGTCACCTGCTCGGGCCCCTGGAAGCAGATCCGGCACTGCGGTGAGAGCATCCCACTCTCTGTGAGACTGGGGAGTGAAGTGGCATCCAGGCCTCCTTGGAGTTTGACATCTTTTTCCTCAAATGCCAGGCTACTTGGCCGGGGGTCAGGCCCATAGTATTCCTCCTCATCGTCCCGGTCAGAGCAGTCCAAAGGGGGCCACCCACAGCCTCCTATACCGAGCCCTCGCATTCTTGTTTGTCTGTCTGGATCTGTGTCTGTATCAGTCCTCCTTCTTGATCCAGACTGCATTAGTACCAACACTTTCAGTTCATTGAAAAACATACGGATCCGGTACTTAAACATTCTTAACTAGCTTAACTAGTCCCGCACATGCAAAATGCAAGATAGAGCATGGCTACTGAGTACAGATCATGGTCAAAAGGCATGAGAAAATGATATTAGATTAGCCCATAGCTCCTTGCATATCCTGTTACAGCATGTGCACCATAATCCAGCCAAGAGGGAAAGATATTTTCATGGATAGAGGCATTTTCTTTCGGGATTCAATGAAGGCTGATGGCCACAAACTGTGAACAACCGACATAAAAGTCAGAGGGGTGCAACTGCATCCTGGCATGCATACATTTTCAATCCATGTTATTTATTCGGTTGCCTACCATTCAAACCCTTCTATGGGCCTTTAAGATTAGCCAGACTTGTCCCAGGTTTGCAACACAATTTTAGCACCTATTCTTCCTCAGGCAGAAAGGCAGTGGAGGGTGTATGTGGGGGATGATATTAAATCCTATTAACAAGTAAGTAAAACCTTTCTTAAATTTGAGTTTCTCATCTACCTAGAGGGAAAATGAAATTACAAGAGATGGCAACCATTTATCCTTTGTTGTCTCTCAGTGGCATGCTGGCCATCAGATCACCACTGTTTTCCCTTGTCTCTTCTTTGCTGTATTTTTGTCTAGTAGATAGAGTGAGCTTCGTCCCACACCTCTCCTCCCTTACGCAGGTCCGAGAGCCCATTTACAATCCAACGGTTTCGTATATTAAAGAGGTGGACGAGACAAGAATCGAATGAATAATAAAAATCCATTTAACGTGAATTTCCGATCCTAATTTCCTTCTTTCCCCAAACATCTCTGCGCAACAAATCAGGAAGAGCCAAGATGCCCGATAAGGATCCCCGAAAACACCAAATGAGCCAACAACAGACTGCAACTGTCCCTTCCAAGCCCTAAAAACAACAGGGCTGCCTGCAGATCATCAGCATACCGTCAACAAATCACAGCAAGGCTGTCATGAATCAATAACAATTTGTCATTTCACATTCCATAGCGATGCCTGGCACGAGTGATCTCTTTCCTACTTAATCTCGAGGACGTGCCCAATTGATTTCGAGGGGGGGTTAGAGGCATGCCACCAACTTGTTTATCTATATCGTGATGGTCCAGATATTTCCGTTAAAGGATCATTCCTCTGTGTAACGGTGAAGCGGAGAAAGGTCCACAGCATGCAGGTTATTGGCAGAGGCTGCTGTCCAAGGTGCTGATTCTCACGTGACGTGGAAGCCACGTGCTGACATTAATCTGCTGACCAAAATAATTATTTAGTCTGCAAAACTAGTGTGTGTGTGTGTGTGTGTGTGTGTGTGTGTGTATGCGCGCGCGAGCACTGAACCCCACATACGAATTCAACAACTCATACGTGCTGTAATATGCCTGTAATAAACAGCAGAATAGCTATGTGGGCGGGGACAGTATGCACACATTCAAAAGACAAAAACAACACACATCTGTCACATTCAGTTCATGACAGAGGCGATTACTTACTATCAGTTCTAGATACATTTGCTCAAGCCTACAGTGTTTCAGTACCACTAATTGAATATAGGATTTTGGATTTATAAAGGGAAGCATTATAGTTGTATGCTGAACTACACATATTTTGCTAGACAGAAATGGCCAAAAAAGTAAAAAGTAAATAATCATCTGCTAATTCTTGGAATTGTCTTCAAGAAATTCATCATAAGACATTGGCCACATATAGTGGTCAGCACATCATTATTTGTGAGTGCAAAAAACAAGGGAGATAAAAATCATAAACATCATAAAAATCATAATAATTGTGCTTGTTGTCATCAAAAACCAAAACTGCATTCGTGCATGGTTTCCACATTTTGCCTGTAACATTTCTTTTCTTTCAGGGCTAATCTATAGGTCTTTTATCAGACAAAATCATTTTGGTCTGAAGGCTAATCTAAAATAAGTGCAGGGAGGCTGCGGTGTACAGCGGGTGTGCTGTCATACTCAGGTGTGTTGAAGAGTGAGCTTGGGTTTGCTGTAACATTTTGCTTAAAAGTTACCCATTTAAATTTAACTCCATGAATTCATGAGCACACTATTATTCATCCAAACTGCAATTTCAAGCTTTTCCAGCAGCTACTTCCCAATGCTGGCCTTCTTTCACAATCATATTAGGCTTTGTGACAATTCCAAGTAATCAGCACTTTTGTGCACCTTGTTTTGAGCAAGTCCTATGCTGGTCCTCCTGGACAGTATTGTTGGCTTCATGTCCATTTCCAAGCAATGAATAATTTGTATTCCATGTTTTGATTTTGTCAGACTGAGACATTTTATGAGATGATTTGATGCTTAATGTGACTCTATTCTCCAGAAATCAATAAATGCTCAATGAACACTCATGTTGATTCCAAACCTTGGCTTTTATTTGTGTTTAATTTCATGCTTGTTTAAAACATATTGATTGGTTTGTGGTGGGTAGTGAGGAGGAATTCAAACCAAACCATATATTTGGTGGAAAGCCAGTGGAGGTCTTTAGAGGCTAATGAAAGATCCAAGCAACAGAATGGGGATGCATAAATGAGTGCCTGAGCAGCAGTGGAGGATAGGGAGATCTGGAGGCAAGGAACATTTCCTACTTGAAATGGACGGTTTTGGCTGTATGGTTGGAGTGAGAGGATAAGGCGACATCACAGTTATAGACTTGGATGATAATCATAATGACGAGTGTCGCAGGAAAAATGATGTGTAGACTGGTTTGGGGCCTATGATAGTGATCTCAGGTTTGTCACTGTTGAGAATGAGGAGGTTGTGCTGCATCCAGGATTTGATCACAGGAATGAGCTGGGTGGCTCCTAAGAAGATGTTGGTAGACAGTGAGAACAGCCAGTAGCATTTTTGTGCCCTTGGTGAAATCTTGCAAAGACGCCCCTTGAAGACGTCATCCAAGAAATCCTCTGAAGCTCATTATAGCATACACACATCTATGGCAACATAAATCTAGTTATACCAAATGAACATCACCTTTATACCTAACCATATAACTTACCCCATTGGCCTGTGTCAAAACATATCATCTTGTCTGCTAACATGAAATGTATAAAGAGCAGAGATACCAATGGACATCCAGTCTAGGTGCTGGGTTAGGTGTCAGCAGAAAATTGATAAAACCTACAAAACCTACTATCTATCTATCTATCTATCTATCTATCTATCTAGATATGAGAAAGTGTACTTGTTTGCGTGGCCTTTTGAAATTTGTGAAAGGTAGTTATGAACTTGTTTCAGTCATACAAAACCAAATCATCTTGGACATTTTAGCTTTTAGTAGTTGTTGAGGCCAGTCTGGGGATTCAAATCAATGACCTTCCAGTCACAAGCCTGACTGTCTAACCTGCTGCTCTATTTATTACTGTAATATTAGACTGAAACAACTGTCTCCAGTGCCAGGACTGACTTTCTGTCTACTTCCTGTTGTTTATGTTTGGATTAAGGATTATTGTTATAAGTTATTATAAAGGTAATGGTTATAATGAAAATCCCTCTCTCAGAAGTCAGCAGAAATGGGTTTTTAAAAGTTTTTTTTTCACAAAGTCTCCACACATTTTTATGGAAGTAATGCCTTGTTGGAGATTTTTGCTCCACTCAGAGTCTGCATGCCACTGTTATCCCAATTTCTGGCTCCAAGTAAGGATACTGACAGCGTCTACTTTTTCCTTTTAGCATGGAGGAACAACACAAATGTTAAAGTGGGGGCAGGGAAGAAAACTATAAAAGCACTCACAGACTGAATGCATTAGCTGTGCAGAACACATGTATAACTGACCAAATGGACTCCTCCATAACAACCACTTATGTTTGTTATTGTCTGAGACTCTAACATGCTGTTTTTGCAGGAGCTGCAATGTAGACCATATCTGTGACTTATGAATACCCACAAAAAATGCAGGAATTCCTATAATTGACTTGGCAACCACTTATGTCTGTTTGTTTTCTGTGAGACTGATGCACAAGTGCACATAACTAATGTGAGGTGCCTTGGGTGCCTGCAGATACCCACAACCCCCTGGGTATTATTTAAAGTAAAGGTGAAATGCATCCCGGTGTCTCAGTGGTCTAAGTCACAAACCATGTAACCACGACATCCCGGCTTCAAATTCAATCTGGGACCATTGTCACATGTCATCCCTCCTGTCTCTCTACCAACTGTCCAATCATGGCGAAAGAAAATCTAAAAAAAAGCATACACCTGACTTTGTTTATTTAAATATTAGGCTCAGTATAAAGACATATTACAGTAGCTCATATCTACAGGCTATAGCAGTGATAATAACAGTCACTGTTAATGAACTACTATTATTTTATTTATGCAATTGATTTACTAATGCAGAATCTTTGATCTTGTTATTTGCCCACACTGTTAGGCTGTCAAGTTCTATTTTTATATGTTATTTTTATTACAACATGTCCCAGATATTTGGCTGCTAATGCTGCTCTTGCACAGCTAATTCCCTTGATTTAGGTGGGTAGGTCTTGCCTTGCTCCCTCTTAGACTTGCAAACATGAAAAATCTGAAAAAAAATCAATCACGTCCATGAGACCTTATCCCATGAGTCCACAGCCTGAGCAATGGGATTCAAACCCTACCTGAACCAACAAGACATCAACACTTGTGTTGTGTGAGCCTGTATTTTGCACCAAGAGAAATATAAGAGAGAGGAAGGCCATTTGTTTTTTTCTTTTCACTTATTGTGTTTTTCATCATTGTTCATTCCTTGCTGTAGGAAATGTATGTTTTTGATATGAACTTACAGTTGTCTAACTATGAATATAAATCAAACATTGGTGCTATTTGGACATTTTGTACACTTTTTCAAATTCAAAGAATCAGATACTATGGACCTTACATGAAGGGCAAATGTTACAGCTTTGAGGGCAAAAGTAACAATGGCTGTAGCTTTGTCATTACGACAATAATAATAATAATAATAATTATTATTATTATTATAATTATAATAATAGTGACAAGCTGTATCATTTTAGTTATTTTAACTTATTTAGTCATTTTAACAAAGCAATTCAACGTTTATATATAAATTTAGTCTTAGGTGTTTTTTTGTTTTCTGCATTAGTGTTTTACATTACTACTCTTTATAGTAATTTTTTTGATATTTAGAAACTTTTCATTTCATTATTTCTTTACGGATTTTCTTTTTACATGTGCCTAAGACTTGAAGTAGATGTACAGTACTGTAATCTACTTTTGAAACTGTATTTGCTTATGAAACATTTTTGTTGTATGCTGAAAAGAAATAGGCAATTTGCAGTCAGTATTCATATTTGTAATATATAAAACTGACCGAGTATGCTGCCATATAATAAATAAATGCATTTACTTTACACCAAAAATAATAAACCTTTCACGGGCTATCAGAGCTGGGACTCTATTCTCAGTATCTGTCGCAGAAATGATGCCGACAACACACTTTAACAAGGGCTCATAGCTCCCTTCAACACTTTGCGCTCATGAAGAGCTCATTGATGAGTTTTCCTTATTATTTCGACGTTATTTAGCGCACAAGGTTTTAGCTCCGCCTCCAAGAGCTGCTGGAAGCAACAGGAAGCGACTCTGCTTTACCCCCTAAGATTGCAGGCTTCAAAAAAAGTGGAGGCCGAAATCATGTCGGATGAGTGGCTTATCCGCAGCAAAGCCACAAAATCTGAGCCTAAACACGACCTGTGAGTTTAGTTTCATTTATATAGGACTTAAGCGGCAGATTAATGAGGATGTCTTCTTTATAAAGCCAAAATAACCCTGCCTGCCACAGAAAAGAACAGACGTGGTAAGTAGGCTACGGTATTTAAAACTATCGCTAAACGTGGACTTGCCCTGCTTGTGATCCTTCTGTGGCACTTTTGAAGCATAAATGACACGTTTACGTATTGACAAGAAAATGTGAAAAGTGAGGTTAGTGGCAATGGTCTGCTTTATTCACTCACATTTGTATTTTACACAAGTATTAGGTTGTTTTCCTTGCCACGTCAGTGAATGTGTCTAGGTGAGGAGGAAAGTCCGTGTGGCCTGCTTTTGCTACACTTTCTTGTTCGATTAATTAACAAAGAGTGCTATGGAGGAGCACCACGTGTCGGGACAGACGGCTTCCTCATGTTCTGCCCCGTTCCCCATTTTACGTGAGCTCTACCCAATAGCCTTCAGCGTCCCATTGGCGTTTTGGGGGAAAACAAATAAATGAATCATGCAAGTGAAATGTGACGTTCCACCTTTATGACAGTCTAAACAACAACATACTGTCACTCTCTCCTATAAATCACTAGTTGCAGGGCTGTTACAGGCGGTCACGCCTGACTGTTGCATTCTTGATGACCAAGAAAGCCTATATTAGTGAAACTTCCCGGAAACTCATCACAGGAAACAGTCTTAACTTTCTGCCGTGTGAAATGAACCTTTGAAACTAGTTTCACCCTCCCTTTGTGGCAGTACCACAGATGACACAGGCTTATAGGCAAAACTTAACATGGGATGCAGTGGATGGTATACCCACCTAAAATCAGCTTACCCACCCTTTTAGACTGACGTTAATCTTTATCACATAAGTCCTTAAAATAGTAGTCGTACTATCAACCTGATGTAAGTTATATCAGGATAGTCATAAGGAAATAACTTATAAAAGTATGCTTTTCTTGGAAGTATTACTGAGTTTTGTTTATATTGGTGGTTGTTTGCCATGGTCACTGACTAGAGGTCATAGTTTACCCAGCATTTTTTAACCACTAGATTGCTGCTTAATTCTTTATTGTCCACAGAAGCCAGATTAGGTGATTGATTACAGCAATATCACGTTGATGAAGAATTCTTGTCTGTCCGGATATCAGCTCAGGGCCAGTAGTTACAAAGGATCTAAAGCAGCCTGTAAGGAATTTGGTCAGAATTGCCTGAAAATTGCGAGACTGATGCAAATTCTACTTATACAAATTATACGGTTCTGCTTATACAAATTAAAGTAAATGAGCAACAAATACTAACTTATTAAAGTACTCATAACTTCATTGTAATTTAGAAGAATTTAAGAGGTGGTGTTACTTGTTGGGAATGTTGTTTTGAGATGAGTTGAATTTTGGAAATGTATGTTATATATGTTGACCTGGACAGCTCAGGTGGTAGAGCATGAGTCATGGGTTTGATGGGTTCAATCCCCACATAGTGTCAACTAGCTTTGGATAAAAGCGTCTGCTAAATGACTGTAATGTTGCTGATTTGTGCACAAAACACAGAAATTATGTTTTGGCAGTACAAGAATTAAACATAAATGTTTAGGAATTTAGATCCCTGTTGCTGTCACAAATGCAGACTAAATAAACTTAGAATTTTTTTTCTATATGTGAAATATTCTTTTTTTTTGAGCTTTATAATTTCTAAGCCATTGGTAACATATGTAGCCCATTGGACTACAGGCCTATGGATTTAATGTAGTCAGAGATGCTGTGGTATACTGACGTTAAATCCCTTTTTTAAGTGTGAAGAAATTTGCTCTCCTATTTTAGCTAATGCAAGTCCTGATGAATTAAATTTGTGACATTATAGTAAAAAAAAAAAATAGAGAATTTGATACAAGTTCCATAAAGATGAGGTCTGTTCAAGAAAATAAAACCTGTATTGATGCTGTTCTGAAAATGGTGATCACCAACTGAACTTTTACATTTCCTCACATTTTTTCCTCACACGTTGCTGAATGAAGCCAGTTATCGTATCTTGCCGGAAAGACTCAGATTTATCTACATACTAATTCACAGCCAAATCCCCAAGTGAACGTTGGTTGCTGGAATTTGTCTTTTCAAATATTTTTGTTGATACACGCACAGAAAACACAGATTCTTATCTGCAGACACTCTTGCTCAACTTTCCTTGCATAAAAGGAAGAAATGCAACGTGTACAACATGAATTATGCCATATCACTTCCTCATATTCACTTTAAATATAGCTTAATATTTGGTTAGGTTGAGGTTGCATCAATTTACCTCAATGAATAGATCTTAATGTTCTGAGTCCACTACCAATAAAACTTTTGTTTCATCATTTATCAAAAACCAATACTAATTTTTGGTCAAATGATATTTCTCAAATAAGATTACATCATTTAAAAAATGAAAAATAAACATTAATAGTCAAAAATATCAACGGAAGTCCTTTTTCAAAGTTAAAGCACTAGCAGTAGCAACAATACCACATAGATGACCATATGAATTTGGTCAATATCTGGTATTAGTTGTTAAAAGACCAAAACAATTCACACTGTGTATTAGGAGCATGCATGTGTTAATATTTGGATGGAAAATATGGTGTGACAACAATTTGAGAAAACCTTAACGAATGGTGTGTGAACAAGATATTCATACGAGCATTTCTCAAAGATTTAAAACTTCTGATTCGTATCACTTCTAAATACTATATTCTTGAATAAGTATCAACTGAGTAAAAAACTGTTATTTGTTTTGATAAAAGATGAAAGAAACAGTTCTTCTTTTGGACCCCACTGTAACTGTGGTTGTGAATCCTATTAGAAAGTTAGACATTTTTAGTAAGAGAGGAAATACTTCAGCTGAGGCAGTGGAACAGTTGATAGAAGCCAAAGGGCTACGCTGACACCATATCGATCCAAAAGGTTGTAAATGTGAATCAGAACATCGTTTGGGTGTTGAAACGTGGTCTGAGGAGGCATGTAAAGCTGGTCCGACATCCAGTACCAAGTCTTGATCAAAGTCATTCTTTTCTGTTCTTTTCCAGGCTCTTGAAGTTTTTCTTGTAGAGTTACACTTCAAACTCTCAGACAAGCAAATAGAAAGCCATATAGAGCTCAGTAGTCTTAGGTTTTGAAATACCTGTCTTGGAAACTCGTGGGAGCAAATTCCTTGTTGAAGTGTTTGGCTTGGAGTGGATTGTGTTTGTTATGTTTTATTTTTCACGCTCTCCGCTGAAGAAACCATTAATTTGAGATGATGATCGTCTTCGCTGTGTACAGCATTGATGTGAATGGCTGAAAGTTTGCTTTCAAAACCTCTGTATGGGCTGAGATTACTGGCAACAATTCAAAATAAAGTTTAGTAGTTGACAAGTTAATTCATTCTTCGTGTGTGTGTGTGTGTGTTTTTCCAGTGTGTGCTAGCAGACAAGGCACTGCTGGTTGGCTGAAAAAGAGTTTGATTGAATCTGTGCTTGTTTACCTTTCCCAAAGTCCTGGATGTGTGCTCCAAATTTGAAAACTGAATTTGAATTGTAAAACTGAAATTGAAAACATATTGAGTGTTGAATTTTTACTCCAAACTAGACTGAAATAAAAGTTGACAGCTGAATGCAATGAGGATCAAATTCAATTTCAAACCATTATATTCGATTTCAAATTGTGTAATACAAATTCAAATTATGCAATTCAATTTGAGTATGACTCATTCAAATATATGTAGTTCAATTTCTGGTGGCACTAATCTCAGCCCATACCTCTGATGCAATGCTTTAGTGTCCTTAATGCCCATGTGCATGATGAAGCAGTCCACTTTGGAGTAGTTGGCCTGGATGTTTTGGGGTTGCAGGTCCAGAACCCGTATGCGGGGTGAAACTTTAAAGGACCAGAGGAGGGGCCGTTTGGGTGAGCTGTTTGGTTTTGATGGTTGAAGGAGTTTCCTGTGCTAGTAGATGCACCAGTTCGAATGGTGAGATTAATTTTGTCCAAAGTTAAGTTCTTTTAAAAGTGCATCCCATTCAATGATTATATTTCTAAATGCTTTAAAACCAGGAGCTGCATGACAGTGATAAAATCCTCTTTGAATATGATCAAAATCATTTTGCAGAGCTCACATTTCATCACTTTCCCTCTCCCCAAACCATCTGGAGAGCTTTACATTTTTTTTACATTACATTACATTACAGGCATTTAGCAGACGCTTTTATCCAAAGCGACTTACAATAAGTGCATTCAACATAGGTAGGCAAAAAACTACTAGTCACCAGAAATTGTGAGTGCATTTCCTTCCTAAACAAGCATCTAAGAGCATAACCAGTGCTAAGGTAAAAGTGCAATAAGTTCACTACCTACTTTGTATTTAAACAAATGACAAATAAGTGAAGCAAAATAAAGAGCTAAGACAAATAAGTGAAGCATATAAGCAAATGCTAAGACAAGTGAAACAAATAAGCAGGTGCTAAGAGGAAGGGTCAGGGTAGTGTTTCTTGAAGAGGTGGGTTTTCAGCCTGCGGCGAAAGATGGGTAGAGATTCTGCTGTCCTGACATCAGTGGGCAGTTCATTCCACCACTGTGGGGCCAGGACAGAGAAGAGTCGTGACCGTGTAGATCGGCCGCAGGGGC
>OOFE01036817.1:0-10392 GCA_900323365.1 Monocentris japonica | reverse complement strand
ATAATAACAATATGTGAATATCAGGTGGCGAGTGAGGCGTAGTGTCAACCTTTACCTTCAGAACAGCTTGAACTTTAGTGGGATATTGGACTGCATTCTTCAAGAAGGTAAACCTTGAAGGGAGGTAGAAATCTACTTCACACTCTGCACTCCAGAACTTCCCATAATTGTTTGTTGATGTTTAAATCTGGTTATTGGGGAGGCCATGGAAGGAATTTGACTTCATCTTGGTGTTCATGAAAGGCCTTTTTTTAGGCATTCAGCAACTATCCTGTTAAGGATCTGTCTATCCCTGTGGGTTATCTTTGACTTTCGACCACTTTCTCTTTGCAGATGCAGTTTGTTTGGCATATGTTGCACTGATTTTGGAGACTGTAACTGATGACCCTTTGTGTAACTGATGCACCTGCAATTTAGGCACAGACTATCTGGCCTCAGGAACTCTGCTTGTTGCCTCATGTTGCTTTGAAAACTCAGAAATAATAGTGGTTATTGTCAAACCTCTTTTAAAGCTGGCACATCCAGCTAATTGGCATACATCTTAATATGACCTGCCTGTGTAGCTGCCTTTGTAATTGTGATTTAGTTACCTGAAATTTTAAGTTCTTTTTATATGGTGTTTCTGTTGTTTTGTCAAGCCCCTGTAGATTCCCATCTCTTTCATCCATCCATCCACACTCAACACTTCAACACGGCAAACATGCACTTCCTATTGGCCTCTGTTTGACACTGTGTAAATTTCATTTGATCGTTCACCATGGACCCAGTTTACTCTCCTGAGATCTGCTCTGTGTACTCTGGGTGTCCTCTAAAGCATGGGGACCCGGCAGGCTCCTTTCTCACGCTACATGTGCTTTGCTCTACGTGTGTGTGTGTGTGTGTGTGTGTGTGTGTGTGTGTGTGTGTGTGTGTAAAAACACTCTTCAATACGGCACACATGCTCTTCCTCTTGGTCTCTGTTTCATACTATGTAAATCTCACTTGATTGCTAACCATCGACCCAGTTAACTAAGACAACTCTGCATGGGTGTGCACTCTGCATTCTGAGTCAAGCATGTTGATGACAGAGTGAACACTGTGATGAGGGGCTCATTCTCTTCATCAACTCCTATTACATCCATTACAGTCCTGTCTGATTTAATCACCTCCTCCATCATCAGAATTCACACTTCCTACCTAATTGCAAACACAGTCACGTTGCCTGAGGTTAAAAAAAAATAGAACACTTTTCACTCAATTGGCTCTTATACTTTTCACTTACTTTGAACCCAATATTAGACTTTTGGGTGCCCAGTTCTCATTCCTCCCTGCATTACTTCTGTTTAAAATGATTCCGTGTTGCTTTTTCTACAATAAATGACCACTGGATTTGTCATAATTGACTTGATAAGCAACTTCTGGCTTCATAGAAACCATTTTATGTTCACCAGTCCTGTTGATCGTGACTTAAATTTCAAATGTCAAGTTTGCAATAGCAAGGGTGTTGAGGCTATAAGGGAAGCCTTTATGTAAGCTCACTTGGAAATGCAATATGACTTGTATCAGTTTGCCACTTACAGATCTTAATACACTGCAGAGAGCACAGAGAGGAGGGAATTTGCAGGGTTTGAAGAAATGCATGGAATGGAAAGAGAGGATAGGAGGAAAATGAAATGGTAGGAGGGATGAGAAGGAAGAAATTTGAAGCGTGTATGTCTATATCAGAGCAATCTTCATTCAATAACAAATTTATTAGTGTTGTTATTAAGTTGTTATTACAACTGGATCTTTGAAGAATCTTTCAAAGATCCTTCAAGAATTGTTTGATTTTGCTCATGACATGTTTCTAGCAAAACAGAAATAAACAACTGTGGTGTGTGTGTGTGTCTTCATGCATGTTTTGAGCAAAAATAGAAATAAACAAGTGAAACATGTCATCCCCCTCAAATCCCCCATCAGGCCAATCTGTGTCATTTTGTAAATACCAGAACACAGCAACAAATGTCTCATCCCTCCAAATTTCATCAAAATTGGACCACTGGTGTCTGAGATTTGAGTTTGAGTTAAAAAAAAAACTTTGACCTGTAACTATAACAGCCCAGGACTGCTGGATTTGTGTAGCAAGTTTTGTGTCAGTCAGAAGTTAGGGCCTTTCAAACTTTCAAACTCAAACTGAAATTTATTTTGAGTTTCATTTATAGTGCCCCCATCAGGCCAATCAGTGTAATGTCATAAACACCAGGCCAAAAACACCAGGCCAAAATGCATTATCCCTCCAAGTTTCGTCAAAATTGTCACATTCGTGTTTAAAATTTGGACCATTTTGACCATTTCATTATACTGCCCTCATTATGCTTATGAGTGCAAGTTCATAAATGCCAGAACACAGCACCAAGATGCATCCTCCCTCATACGTAGTTCACCAGTACATCCCTCCAAATTTTGTCCAGTGGTGTCTGACATGTCTGACACCTGAACAACTGTGCAAAGTGCAGAGTGCCTTTGTGTGTGTGTGTGTGTCTGTGTGTGTGTGTGCGTGTGTGCGTGCATGTATCCACCCTGGTCTGTGGTGTACAGTGTGTCATGTTGCATGACGGCAAAGTTAAGCCGGAGCCTGGAGCCACTCAGGAAAATGCTCTGAATAACATGTGCCAACTCCTCTCGGAAGGTTATGGAAATGGTGATGGGTAAATCTGCACAGAGTCAGAGTTTCATGTTGAGCTAATCTAATACTCTTTTCTCTCCTCCTCTCCCCCTACTTTCCTACACTTTTTGTGTAGTAAGCATTATTAGTACATTTGCAAACAAACTCCTTCATAGGTAATGGAAATTACAGTGATAGCTGGGGTTACGCAGATTGTGTGCGTACGTGCATAAAAACTGCATACTCTATAATTTGTTACAACAGGACTTCTTTTGTTTCGTTCAACCCAGGAGAAACCCACACTCATTACTTAATTTCAGCTGAATGAAACAACCACACAACCTCATGTTAAAGTTCATCCACAGGTTAAAGTCTATCTTAAGAAGGCCACATGTGGAAAACATAACTGGTTGCTGTGCTGAACAACAGACCAAAATTGTGTAAGCCAGGCTAAGACAGCTCATAGATTTCTCATATAGGACAGCAGAGTCATTCCAAATATTACCAAATGGTGTAAAGTAGACCCACCAGTAACCTGTATCTGCTGATATATCTGGGGATAAGGAGAACAACTTCTTTTTGTGGAGGCTCAGTAGAGCCAAGTGCAACAATAGTGGCATATTAATAGAGATGGTCCTCAGTACCTGCACTATTCCACAACAATCATGCAATATTGTATTCACTTTTAGGACTTGAGATTGCTGCTCTGTGCCAGCAGATACATTGGTTGTTCTTTGAATGTCCTGTTCACTGGGCTATACACTACATTCTAATTTAAATGTCCTGTGTAGGACAGGTTTCTTTCAGAAAATATACCTTAGGGAAGAGGGTGGAAGTATTTTGGAATGTATTAGGCACCTTATCTGGTACCTAATACAGGAGGAGGAGATTTGGTATGGAATAGGAATGTTAGTATTTGGAGCACTCACTCGCCAAAATACACACTGGGTAATTAGTCATTTTTTTCTTCAAACTTCAAACTTCCCTCTGAAACACATGCATTTCACCAGAGGGGCAACAAAACAAGAGGATTTGGGTGAAGAGAGGGATAGATACGAAAAGAATGTTGAAGAATGTCTTGGGCAAGTGGCAATGCACAGAGCCAGGATCCAGAGAAATGTGCCTAGAGAAAAATCAACTGCAAACCAAAGAAGACAGAAGAAAGGGACAGAGATTGGATGCTGTGTTTACCAACTAACGCTTACTAATGCTGTGCAGCTCTCTCCAGTTTAGCCATTGATTTAAGGCCACAAACCAAGTCAGTCACAATTTTCCAAGTAGAATACATGAGGCACAATATAAGCAGTGAGTGTGCATGTCTACCAGGTGAAACATTTTAACAACAGCACGGGTGAGAAGGCATATCCCCACTGCAACTGCCACTGTCCACTGGAATGAGCCTGAGGCCAGCAAACGACAGTATATCTATACAACTCCACATCCTTATACCCTCATCCTCACCATGCTTTAGCACATACTTGTTCATAATAAAGGCTTCTTGAAATAATAAAGGATTAAAACCCAGATATCTTTGGCATTTTGATATCAGGATGTGAATTCTGTAAAATCTGCACTGCTTGACTTGACATAGCGAAAAGGTCACTGTAATGAAAGGAAGAAGGATTTGTGGTTGTTCACTAATTAGTGGTTAGGAGAGAGGAGATGGACAAATACCCCCCTGCTGTTTCAACACCTGTTCCTTCAGACAGTCTATTGAAGATTAGCAGGCCTGATGAATAAAGCCTGAAGTAGACAACCCAACGGTGGACCCACAAACTATACAGCTATGATGTCTGGCCTGGTAAGTCTTATTTCATGATTGAATTTATATTGTAGAAAAGTGTCAGTGCATTTTTGCAGGTGCATCTTTCCATGTTATGATGCAATGTAAATGTAAATGCATTTAAATTCATAGCATGTCTGGTTCACTGTTCAGGTGAATCCTGGTAATTAAGTCATTTCCACTCTCCTACCTTTGCAGAGCAGAAAGTGGAAGAGTGACAGGTGTAACAAGTCATGGTGGTTATGGGATTGTGATTTGAAGTGTGTCCACTGAAAATTGAAAGCTTCCCATTTGCTTGCAGACAGGATCGAGCCCATAGTTAAAAATGGGGACAGTCACGGGCAGATATTCTGTAAATATGCCATGGATCCCAATCACACACTATAAATACTGCTAACGGAACCGAAGACTTCTTATTAAAGTTTGTGCTACATATTAACAAATATTATCACTGCCATTACACATTCTGTGTGACTGATGGGATTCTGTTAGTCTACTTGCTATACACAACCTCTTCCATCTAGGGTCACGGAAGGCAACTCTTCCTTTAGTTTTCCTGTGATACACATTTAATAATAAGGACTTCATTTGGGAAATCACTGCTCCTCCTCATTTCCCTCCAGTTTGCTTTTATCTGCTGTACAAGATTAACAACAACAAACATACTAATTGCCCACCCTAACCTCAGCCTGCAGAGGCCCTACTGAGAAAGCCTTTGTTGTCTCTATCTCTTGGCCATGGAGTTTTTACACAGGTTGGTTCACATAACCTCAGTTTTGTGGAGAGGACCCAAACAGTAAAATGTTTCTCTGGCTTGGACTCACAGCAGAAACCACATGTGACTATCTATGCTTGTGCAATGTGTGTTTGTCACTTGTCATTATAAGTCTGTTTGGAAAGCTCGGGGAAGTGGATGCAGCGACTCTATCTGAGTACCACTGACAGCTGCTGCTAGAATATACAGTTATCCCTGGTTCCATATCTGATCGCATGGCAAATTTCACCTTAGCATTACAGTATCCATCCATCTTCAACTTCAGAGAATTACCTGTGTTGAAATTTCAGACATAATACTTACAGTGTAGTTGTAAAGACATTTTCATGGATTTTGACACTACTACATCTCTGCTGCTTTCATTGGCTGTTTTTCTTTGGAAGAACAGAGAATGATAGTAGCGGTTGTCTCCTCTGTTTAAGGCACTGCTGTCTTCTTGACTGAAAGAATAGAGGGAGAGAAGTAAAGACACATAAGTCAAAGTATATCTAAAAATAGCAAGGGCCATTCATTGAAATTCCATATGGCACAGCTCCAACCATAATGGAGAATGTAGAGGAGAAACATCTCTACCAAGAATCCATCTCATCTCTGCGTCAGAAACAATAATGAAACAGCACTTTGTATAATTACAGTATATTCAATCACAGTGAGAGGCAGAGTCACTGGCAAAAAAATACAAACCCAATACAATGAAGTTTAAATTTTCCTAGCACTCCTGTGAAATACTGAAATACTGTTTCAGCGGAGCATGGTGGTGGTAAAGTGCTATTGGCTACAAAATTGTAATTTATACAAAGGTTAGTCAAAAGAAACAAGTCCTGAATTGATTCACTACTGTTGGACAGCCCAAAAGTATTCAGTTACTTAAAAAAAATTGATCTTCCCACCACTACATGATGCAAATTCAAGCTCCCTCACATGTTCATAAAGAAAGAGAGCAAAATAAAGCGTCTATACAGTGTTGAGTTTTCATCTATCTGTGCTGCTTGATATCACTCTTCATCCCAGCAGAGCTTCTCAATAGCAGGACTGTTGATTACTGATAATCATTGCTTGAGGTCGACAACACTGTTTGTCATCGTGGGTTGGATCAGAATCTGGAGAGTATGTTGAAGCAAGATATATATTTGATAATGATAGATTCTGCAGTTTTTTCTGTCATCGTTTAAAAGCAGGCCCAGTATCGTCATGAAAGAAGAGAACGTGCTCATCAGTATCTTATCAGCATTTCTATTTTATGTGGACTAAATTGCTTATTTCATAAGCACTTCCCGCCCTCATTTCTGAAAACCAGTTTGGTATTCAGACTCATATTATATCTTCTCCTTGATAAATCATTAGCATCCCTAATGATACTTAACAGTGGATGAATCAGACGGAGTTGAATATTTAATGGTGCAATTACTCACTGATATTCTGATGAATTCCTCTCTCTCAATCTTCATGTTAGGTGCTCCTTCAACCAGCTTGGGTATGGATTTTATTTTTTTGTTAGCCAAAGCATGTCTATATACATCATTTAGTGTATTTGCTCCAAATAACAGCCCAGAGAGAGATTGGCTGTCTTTTGTCTGTGACATAATGGGAGCCGCATGATGAAATACAACTATCATCATTATACCGACCGAAATCTCCGCAAGAGGCCAGGACTTGCTAATGGGAGACTGGCAAAATATCATGACCAAATACCATCACCATGTCACTGCTAGTCTTATTGATGGAACAGTCATTTAAACTAATGTATATGAAAAATGGATGGGCAACGTGGAAAATGGTTACACTAGCAAAGTCACTCTTGATGTTTTTCATTCATTAGGGTGTCTTTCCTGCTTTTAGCGTCAGATGAGAGCCATGCCTGCTGCATAGCTCTCATTTGATGCTAAAAGCAGGAAAAACCCCAACATGCAAACCCCACTCGTTAACTTCAGATGTCAGCTCAGAGTATTTTGACAATTTCCTTTCATGTGTCACATCTGCTGCATCCTCCAATGGTAGTGTAAGCTCCACAAAATACACGATCTGCCTCACCTCTGACCACAGAAAATAATGCTTGTCATGTCCTGTGGGATTATAAAATGTTTGCCCAGATCTACAGCCATTTTCCAATCTGCCTACCCTTAGCTGTCCTAAGATATGCCTGCCCACAAATGTTTCACTACTTAACCTCTCTCCCTCCTGAACAAAACAAATTTTAGTATTTTCTTTCCTATGAGCTGAAGAATTAATTTCCAACCACTTACTCTCAATTACTGCTCCCAGACACCTTAACACAATACGATGGTAGTACATAATCATAGGTTGCACCTATAATGAATCTAATTTGGTTTGCCTCCATACTCCACAACTTCCTCCAGCCTTCCTCTCTACACTTTCCCAATTCATCCACTGACCCTGCTTTGCCTGAGAAACTGCCCTGGCAGACCTCACTGCTTCCTCCTGCCGATGTATCTGCTCTATAATAATTTTCCTTCTCACTGTTGTGGAGTAGTTCTACTCCACAAAGGTTGCCCCGTGCCAAGCCCTAAACCTCCCTGTCCTTGTTTTAACTGCCCTACAATTTCCCTGTGTCTAAGTGTTGCCTGTGCCTGTTGAACTGCTTCTCTGGGATTCCATTTTCGCCCTGCTGATACAGCAGGGCCTACATTCCTAACCTGTATATCTTTAGACTCTGTTAATGTCAAATCTAAGCTTACCTTTGCACACTTGAATTCCTCTGTTCGGCTAGATATAGCTTTTCCATACCTTGTCTATACAAAACCTTTTGTTTACCAGCTTCCCCTTGACAATGGATATTCTCCTTGATTTACTTGGTTTAACTTTCACTTTTCATTCAATTAGTCCAGAAGCCTTTTGGTACAAGGTGCTGTCGTAGTCACAGCCCAAATTTGCTCTTTTTTAAAAAAAAAAAAGTCAAATTTGTACTTTTATTTTGAAGGCCAAATAACTTAAAGTCACAATGAAACAGCATTTTGAGAGCATCTTGCTTCTTTTATTTGATATATTTCTTTTATTAATATGAAGGCTTTCACCACACAGGCCTTCTATTTGGCAAATAGAAGATGCAGTAAATACTAATCTAACAAGAGAACAAAACCTCAGTATAGACACAAAGATTTCATCTGTACATGTAGAATCCTGTTTGGGAGTTCATGAGGCTGTGACTATCCTTGGGACAATCTTTCATTAGGCAAGGTGTAGGCAGCCCTTTCTGGCATGAGATATATTTTTTACATCAGCTCCAGTCATGCAGATCCAATGACAACATGACTATTTATAACCAGAATTATGCAAGCATGGAATAAGTTTTCATATTAAATATGCAGTTCAACTCTGATAAAGTTATTTCCAGTGGCTATCGCATGTCTCAAGGTAGGCCTCCTGCTGTGGGCAAAGTTTGAATAAATGATGTTAAGGTATTGATATTCCATGAACCTCTCAGCTACAGGGGCAGGGTACACTTCACACTTTAAAGTCCAAACTCGAGTCCGTGCCAATGTTTTTTTATCTCTTAGTCCATTAGGCTCATTCTGCTTTGACTTGCTTTATCAATAAAAGATGTGGTTGTCATATGGCGGTGTTCCTCTGCAGTCTCACAGCCCTTCTGTGATGCCCAGTTGTGTCTACTGAACTGTTCTGATGCGTCCTCTCCTGCCATTTCCTGTCTGTGTATATGATAACTGCACCTCCTGCCACTCTATTTTGAATGGCAGCTGACACCATGTTATGTATTTCTGAGTATCTTTGCAAGGCATGTTTCATTTCTATTTATTTTCAGGAATCATGGAGACATTTTTGTTTTTCTTTGCACCATAGACAGTCATGATATGCACAATTACCCACTGAAATAAATACTTTTCTGTCTCCCTGTTCATATAGTATTTTTTCTGCAGTTATTTGGAAGCTATTATGAAATAACCACAATGAGCCCCCGTTCCTCTGTTGACGTGAGGCTCTGTAGTCAGTTTAACATGACTCTCTTGCTGTATTGCTGTATTAAAAAAAGGAGGAGTAGGCACTACATGTCTCTCTTGTATTGTAACTATTAAAACTTTACACTTCTAAACAGCCAAAATAAGTATAAAATGTTACAATGCAAGAATATAAAATAATTGAATGGAATTTTGTTGACACAATTGTTAACACAAACACCTGGAAGTATTTATATTGCAAATGAGACAATACAGAGCATTTCAGAATGCATGTACATTTCTTATTTTGGATAGGCTTTGGTACACATTTTCATTATATTTCATTGCTCCAAACATTTCATTCTGCTGAATGGCCTCTGTTCTCAAGGGCTCAATATAAACAAGGTTCTGCTATACTATATTTTGATTAGTGCATTTGTCAAAGTGACAATAGCTGTTTTTGTCCCTGAACTAGAACAAGATGTTACTATCCCTTGTGCCATAGTCCAAGGTAAACACTTGTAGAAGCCCAATTCAGATTAAAAAAACAAAACAAACGAGTGTTATAACCACCATCAGATGCAACACCATAGCAGACATCAGGCTACACCGTCATAGATCTACAGAGTCATTCCTCAGATGGCACCATTTACCAGTTACCTACCCTAGCCAACAGCGGTATGCAGCACATCATTGGGGTTATCAAGTGGGCACCTTCCTTCATCGCTGCTTCGTTAAGTTAGGCCCACGACACCTCAAGAAGGCTTAAGTGGTGCCAACAATGATAGAGAAACCAGTCAAAAGCTTAGGAAGATGGTATGGCGCAAGCCTCAGTGATAAGGGTCAATTTCAGGAGTTGAGGCAGGAAATGATTCGAGGCATTTCAGGTATAGACAAGTCAGGGCTCCCAGGAAAGTTAAAACGGTGGTGTCTACAGTTTGGATTGTTGCCTCGGCTGATGTGGCCACTCACAGTGTATGAGGTTCCCCTATCGAAGGAAGAAAAACTAATAAACTAGGTTTATTAACTCAGCCATTAGAAAATGGCTTGGAGCCCCACGCTGTCTAAGCAGTGTGGCCTTGTACAGGAAAGGCATGTTAGAGCTGTCGATATCTAGCCTGACAGAGGAGTACAAGTGTGATTGGAAATGACTCTGACCCAGTCAAAGGATCCAGTGGTTAGAAGTGTAGTGCCCACAGTTAAAACAGGGAGGAAGTGGAACCCAAAAGAGGCAGTGCAGCAAGCATAGGCAGCACTCAGACATAGGGACATCATAGGCCAGGTGCCGCATGGGTGTGGG
>OOFE01036814.1:22014-53554 GCA_900323365.1 Monocentris japonica | reverse complement strand
TTCTCACAGTGCTCCCAGGCCTCTCCAGGTGAGAGTACGCCTTATGCAGCATGTAGGTGATGGCGTCGTCGACTCCTAACTCCTAAGTGTGCCTGCTATGTGAACTGCAGAGGTTCCAGATAGGCTGCCACACGTGGCTTCAGGTGCTGCAGGACCAACCTCTCAAAGGTCTTCATGATATAAGAGGTCAGTGCCATGCATGATGTCTTCCACAGGGGGGGTACCCTCTGTAGGTCCAAAGAGAGGTTGAAGAGGTGCTGGAAGACACCAGCCAGCTGGTCGGCACACCCCTGCACCACTCTGAAACAGACGCCATCAGGGCCAGCAGCCTTGCCGGGGCGGAGCCTCCTTAGCTCCCTTCTCACCTGGCAGGTGGTGATAGCCAGGTTGGCAGGCAAGTTGTAGAAGGCTTGAGCTGGTGGAGGTTTGGGTGTGGCTGTGTACCTGGCTGGGGATTGCTGAGTCATACCTGTTAAAGAACCCCCAGTGCTTGTTGTTTGAAGCCTGCCACTCCACACCTCCTCCACACTGTTCTTCTGGAGTTGGTTAGATGCTGCGTCTTTACCGTATAGTAGACGCGCAACACAATATCCGGTTCGGCTTACTTGACGGCAGTAATTTTAGTGCTGTGGGCATTAGTTTTATGTTTAATGATTTGTGGGTGGTGCAAAGACCAAAGTCCAAAGGCGACCCACGTTTACAGTCCACCACAAAGAAATGTGGATATGTCCAAGCTTGGTAACTTACCAACTGTTTTATATGATATGACCATAATAACATAATTATAACGCTGCCTCAAAAAACGATTTTATTATCTTGCATAGATACCAGTTCTACGGGCTATAACGTTAAGTTCATTTGGCCAAACACAACGGGTAAGTCAGCTAGCTCCGTACAAACTGTTTTAAGTACAGAACTGCATGCATGACGAAACAAGAGGCCTACGGTAAATACAGCACTTGTTACATCAGCAATTACAATCTGTCAGCTGTTTACCTTTACTTGAAGGGTACGACGTACAGGACCAATACCATCCAGCTGCAACCCCGGAGACAAGTCCCTGGCGTGACAGAAGTGTATGTCACGTGACACGAAGGTGCCACGTGACACATCTCCGCGGTCTTATTGGTTCAACGTGCCAACCGCCTCTGGCATGCTTCTCTAGGGTGTTTTTTTCAACGAATGTTTAATTTACAAACTTCGTATAACTTAGCCATTGCCGTTAATTTTTTTTTTTATAAAATCTAAAATGGTGCTGTATTGTTTAGATTCACAAAGAAAGCATTCAAAGCCTTATGTATGCAGTTGGCCATTTTGACCTGTCCCTCAGCATGATTTTTCAATTTCAATGGACACAGATATATTAATATATTTGAATCATATATTTGAGTCATTGAATCGAAAGAAACCAATATTATGTATAACTGTACTATAAAAACCAATGTTATTGCACTTATCAAGTTACTGTTGTCAACCCTGTTACTTGTAAATAACCTAAAATATATTGGTGCATTTGAAATGAAATAATGATATTATCTAATGTTATGTGTAAAATCAGTTGAGTGCTACACTCAATCTAAAATTTTGGATGGTTTTCCTCTATATTTACAATTTTTACTTAAAAATGAGCTGGTGTTGAGGTGTAAATTGGGATTAGGTGGATGAATCGTTGCAAAATATTAAAAATCGGTGCTGTATATACTAAAGAGATGCACTCAGTGCAACAGGGGTTATCTGTTGGATTTGTCACAAAAATTCTAAATTTTTCAAAAAGCAGTGTATATGTTTTTAACAGGCTGACAAGATTACAACACAGTTGAATATTTACTGTTAACAATATATATCTTGAGATGGCATGGTACATTTTCTACATAGGTAAAGATGTCCTCTAATCATTTTGAGTGTAGATAGCACAAAAAAGATTTCAAAAAGTCTGCTTTTTTTGGGACAGGGTTTACATCCTATAAAGTATGATCCTAAAGAATGATTTAATTAAATTGTCCACTTCCATTTTAACAATGAAGCTTCTGCTTGCATTAGGCTACTCAAGACATTTCTCATCATATCACAACTTTATTCTCATAATATTATGACATTATTCACGTAATATTACGACTTTATTCTCGAAATATTATGACTAATCTCCTAATATTATGACTAATCTCCTAATATTATGACTTTATTTTCGTAACATTAGGACTTTATTCTCGAAACTTTATGACTTTATTCTTGTAAAAGGAGATTATTCTCGAAATATTACGAATTTAATCTCGTAATGCTAGGACTTTATTCTCAAATTTTTTGATTATTTATTTTTAAACAGTGGACCTAAAACGCTGTCGTACATTAATGATAGCCAACTTAAAAATATATGTACTAAGCAAAACATATGCTTAGTAGCAAAATAAGTCACGAAAGACACCACACTGTGTTTGGCTTTCTCCGATTCCAGTTGTCAACACTTCCATTGTCCGTACTTCCTACTTCCTACTTCCAGGGGCACTTCCGTCATGCCACAGGCGTGTCACGCCAGGGGCTCGTCTCCAGGGCTGCAGCTGGACCCTTTTCATTTCACTGCACATCCTGTATGCGTATGTGACAAATAAAGTTCTTGACTTGAAAATTCTTGACTTACTCTACAGGACACCTCTGCAGAAGGTTTCTCTGTAGTTTCCTGGTGACGTCAGAGTAGTGGCAGCAAGAATTCTGGGAATTGAAATTTTTCTAACTATCTGACTCACTGGATGAGGCAATGGAATAATGGTAAGAGATTTAATAGTCAGATCTTTAGGCTTGTATAATGTGATACAATTGTAAATGGACCATAAGTAATTTTACTGTTACAGCCACACTGCTTTGTACACTACACACAAAGTTAAAACAATCCATAGTTAGATATAGAATATAGAGATTTATTCTCATTCCCTTTCACATTCATTCATTGCTATTCATTCATTAACTCTGTATATATGTACCATCCATTCACAAGCTGCTCTTCCCAGTCCTTATACCTACCTTAAACTTATAACTTGTATATATGTGAATATGCCATCCATCCGCTGTACATCCTGGTCCTACTTCATGTTTATTGTGTATTCTAGTATTTAGTGTAACCTATTATTGAAGTCTAATCTGAAGGGGGACTTGCACTACCTGATATTAGGGGTTATCATATGGCATATTTACTTAGGCCATCTATGTTTTGGTTACACCCACCAGAGAAACCACCTCCTGGCTTGCAAATGAGGGCACGTTATCCGAACATTTCCATCTCAAAATTCTGCCTTATGGGACTGTCCCACAAAGGTTAAAAGATCACTCAACAATAGCAGCATCTTGGAATGCAGTCAGATGGGTGGGGAAAGGATGTAACATTGTCTTCCCATTTGGAACAATCCTTCCATCCTAATTACAAAATACAGGCTATTTATGCCTGTATTTTGGAAAGATTGAAAACTGAAACTACTTAACTGGTAGGAAACACTTGTGGATCCTCCTGTGGACTTTAGGAGCAGCTTCTCTGGTCATCTCCACTGTTGGGACAACAAGCAACAGCAGTAACATCAGTTTCTGGGTTACATTACAGTAATTTAGCAGACACTTTTATCCAAAGCGACTTACAAGTTACAGTTGACACTACATGGGGATTGAACCCACGACCCTGAGACTGAGAGCCTCATGCGCTACCAACTGAGCTGTCCAGGCCAGGTCGCAGTGGAAAGGAGTGATTTTAGCTTTGGGATCCAGCAATGGATGAAGACCAAAAGGCAGAAAAGATTTTGTCTACAATGGGAATAAATGATCCTCTATAAAGACCATTTTTGAGTGTGACCCTGTTCCTTCAATACTAAATTCTGTTGACAGAATAACATATTGACTAGTCTGAGCACAGTGGTCTCTCTATGATATTTGGAGGCAGATGAGGCAACCACATGCTTCCTCCATTGGCCAACCTTAATTTTTGCAAGACATCCATTTTCTTACACAGCCATAGAAAATAGTGTATGACGGCAATGTCTCTCTGGAATCGTCAGCATCTATCCGGAAGTCCCAAATTCCAGAATCATAAAAGAAGAGCTCTGGCAGTCTGGGGGTGAGTGGGATTATGCATGACGCTTGTATCTCACATTGCGTATCCCTTCCAGAATACAGTGACAGCCCCAGACTGCCAGAGATGGGAAAGACCCGCCCAGCCTCTCTCCCTGCACTACTCTCCCCAGCACCACACACATCTCCCACCGCATAACCTGCCATCACTTTCCCCCCCTCACCACTCTTGACAATGGATTTTGAATTCACATGATCATTTAGACAGACAGGAAAATACTCACTCTTCCCTATATGACTTGAATCATAGAAGTGGCTAATCAATGATGGGTTACTGTCATTACATCTTCCATTATTGTAATCAACCTTTATATACAACATGACAGATATTTCTATTTTCCCTTGCTTCTAATCTAATTTACAACCCATAGCACTAATAGAAAGTTGAATTGTGGATGTTTTAGGATCTAGAGCTTTTGGGGGAAAATTGTAGCATGTGTAAAATTTTTATTTCTAAATGTATGTATGGAAAAAGCACAACATGTCCTCATATTTTACATTTTCTTGGTTGGGCAACACTACATGATGAATTCCACTTTGTTGCATACCGCACAATCTGATTTACATTTGAAACTACTACTACGCAGTGCAATGACTGTAGGTGACTGCAGAGTCTGCAGGCATCTACATCTTCCATTCAACATTGTAAGTGACAACTGAGACTTTGTGTGGGCTATTTACAGTCAGTCGATTGCATAAGTAGATACAATTCAATTAGCCACAAACTAATTAAGAGTTCATTAGTTCATTTTGCCCCCACTAAATATATTAAAAGGACATGGGTGATTAGTACAAGACCTAGAACTAAGCATTTTAGGCCATCTGCTTGATCTTATTTTCAAATGATATGGATGAAGATACAGTGGAAGACAATCGTTGCCATGACGCATAAATACTATAGTAAAATTCCATACACAATAGGACATCATTTTACAGTAATTATACAATTAGTATCGCACAGGCACGTATTATTATAAGTGTTAATTGGTATAAAACCATCATTGCCTCAAACGATACCACAAACGACGAGGTAGAATGTTTGCGGCCATGATATTTACTTTTATTTTATTGAGACTTTATGGCCATATTAGATTGTAGACCACTGATATTGTAATAGACAGTCTCTGGCAAAGTTGAAAAGTTTAAAAAAGGTGAGAGGAAGAAATAGATATATAGAGAGAGATGAGAAAAAGAGTGGCAGTCAACTTAAAGCTATATAAAGTTACATATCCTTGTGGGGCCTCTTTGGAATATAAATACAGAAGTAATAGAGAAGCTTTACCAATCTTCACTTAAACATTTAACATTTCTTTCTCTATATATTTAACTTCCCACATTAGTAAATGAAGGAATGGTACAATGGATTATTATTGCTGTGTATTCAAGCTAAGGAGCAACAGAGACATAGAAGATACAGCTGAGGCCATCATAAGCAGGAAAGAGGGGTGAGTAAAATCAGAAAATGTTACCGTTGACTTAAAGTTACAGGAGGACATACTTCCAAAGAAGAGCAATGTGTTATGTGACTCTGAGTTTAGAATCTGCATGTACCTACCCAGTTGTGTCTCCTGTTTATCTCCCATGTCTGCGAGAGTGTAATCATCCTGTCATCCTTCTGTCAAAGGTGATTTGTTCCTTATGGTGTCACCACCTCATGAGCTGTCAGTATTATGGTTTCAGTGTAATGTGAATTACAGTTCAGAGGTGTCTTTGCTTGACATGTTGTTGTTGTGCCTGATTTGTGTGCTGGCCTAGCTGTGAGAATCATATCCAATTTCATTGTATCACAAAAATTCTTAAATATGAAATGCATTTTTGAAACTATGACTATACATCTACTGTGCCTTTGATTGTATCGCAGGTTGTGTAACCTCAGGATTGCTTGTAAATTGTATAAATATAGCAAATATGCCAATTCAGTTGTGGAACAAATACTTCGACTAAAATGTGACACAGATGGTCACCAGCACAGATGGACACCGGGTTTATAAAGGATTTAGATGGATCATTTTGGAAATGCCAGTCATATTGAAGGTTGGTGAACATATACTATGAAATGTGCTTATTGAGATTTTTCAAAACATTAGGAATTCATTTCTTATTGTGCCTCAAACCTAACATAGCTCAAATACAATATTTAGTGGTAAGACAATAGGAGAACAAAACAAAAGATGGTTTTCAGGTAATCTTGATTCTTAGTTCTTTTCCTCCCTTTTTCTTTTCTCTTTTCATTTACCTCCCCTACATACCAGTGTACAAGATTAGACTAGAGCCGAATTATCTCTCATGAGGCACCATCTTAACCCATGAAAGCTCACGCTGTGTTAAGAGTGATGCAGTCTGACGCGTGAAAACAATGCTTCATATGCAGACAGTTCTGACAAATGAGCAGCACAAGACCAAATGTAAGGGGTACAATATCTCTAGTCTGTTTAGATAGCTATTTTATATTGTTTGATTTCCACCATGGACTGTGTTTTTCTCATCGACCCTTGTTAAAAATTGAATTATTAATTTCAATCCAATTCATCCCCATACACAAGACAAATATTAATAATGTGAGGCTCATAATTACTGCCTTGGCCTTCAAAACCAATTATTGCATAGGGCGGAGGTAATCTAAGGCTGATTAGATCACAGGGGAAATACTATGGTAGTTGTTGTTGACCAGAAAACCCACGGGATCCATAATGACCTGCACAGTCCCATGGACAGTCAGAGAGTTTCTGCTCTTCTTTTTGCTCACGAAACTGGTAAGTTGCCATAGGCATCTAGACAAGCCTTGATCTAGTTGATGTTAGCTGAAGTCTGGATCTATTCATCCAGGTTAACCTTGTAGAGGTAGCATGTCAGTAATATTTTGTTTGAAAAATGTTATTTCAATGTCAACTTGCAACTGAACTGTAAATTTCCAAATATTAAAATAAATCCACCCTTGGGTACACTGTTAGATATGAGCAATTTGTGATGTTCAATTCATTCCAGGAATTATTCTGTGATGAAGTGTAATTTGCTTTTTTGGTGTACCCACTTCCTCTCAACCTACCTCGTCTACTTCAGTTAGTGATTTTTCACAGAATGACTTTTGACAACGACCAGAAAATGGGTGTGAACTTGTTCATTTCAGTCAAAGGTGGACATATGGGCTGTGGTGAATCGGGCCGGCACCACAGTCAAGGTTATCACCAACACCCATTCGTTAAGCAGCGCCAGCTGGGTGTAGTCGTCGTGCACCAGTATTACCATTGCCAACTCCTCAGATCCTGGAGGGAACACAGCAGTCCCTCATCTGTCATCAAGCAGCTACCTGCCAGCAAGCCCTTTAGAAACGGCAGGAGAGGAGAGAGCAGGGGTGTGCACAGACTCTCTAAGGGGAAGGGGCAAAAAATGAAATAGGGCACCGCCTCTGAGATGTGGGGCCCCAACTCGAGCTACTAAGATGGCTTCTTTGGAAACTGTGCGTCTAGGAGGGTGCAGGCATCCAAAGATCCAGCACTTCCGCTTGATATTCAAAATAATGAGACCAATAAAACTTGCTAAGCCTTCTGAGCTTGGGTTTAAAATAAACTGTGTCCTTTACAGTTTGACAATGTGGCCCCAGACATAATGTATGGAAACTTAGAACAGGCGGGGCCATTCGAATCCAAGCTTGTCTTGAATACATCTCACGATGACTAAACATGACTACAGGAACAGAAGCTTTGACTTTGGATTTCTTGTTAAAGAAAACAAACAGGGTGTCATCGTAAGTTATTGCTCACAATCATTGGGCTTGGGCTCTCTGCAGTTGGACCACCTCTTCATGTCTGTGTTGTCTGATAAATGCCATTGAATGTCTTTCTCTTACTCTCAATGTCAAGGCTACCTTAGGCACATTACGTAGGCTCGCTATGCTCAGTCCTCTTCAACCTGTTACTGTTTTCATGTGCTTTGTCCTGATCATATTCTGTAAACATCGTAATTGCCATAATTTGATAACTGTTTGTGTCATAAATCTGTCTCTCTCTTTTTTTGCTATTTAAACTATTGACTTTACTTAAAAAACAACTCTATCCTACTCGGGAAAACTGTCCATTGTTTTTTCTGGAATATTCCAAAGAGCACAAAAGTACTAATGACAAGCAGAAAGCAAGACATATACTCAGTTAGCCCTAATATTAGTCATGATGTTCAAATATATTTCTCCTCAAACACAGTGCTGCAAATCTGGAAATGCAAAGCCACCCTATTCCTCAAATTTCTTACAGCACCACACAAGCTAGTCACCATTGGCAGATGCCATTGTATAGTCGATGCCTATTTGGAATCTGGACAAAATTGCAGCCACGCAATTGAGATGCAGAAAAGATATCTTGCATGCTCTAATCTTTGATGCTCCTTGAGTCAGAACCAACTCACGGTATGTGCATAGCTATAGATACTGTAAACAAAGCCAGAGGAGACCTCTGCTTCATTTTGGCTTAGTGATATTAAATAAACTTTCATTATTCCTCCAGGGATACAGCAAGGACAGCAGAAAATAGTACATTTATATGCACTGTAGCAAGATCTCACTACTCCGGGGTGTTGACAGACAGAGACTGGTCACATGAGAGAGAGTTCACTGGCCGGCACGCTGTTTTATTTGATCTTTACATAAATCAACACAAACCTCAGACGTGAATCTGGTATTCCCAGATCAGGTTTTCAGGTCAGTTTCTCTGTTGGCACACCTGCTGCCAGTTAGGTTCATAATGGTTCAATCAGATCCACGCCGCAGTTGTATAGCCTTAATTGGCCGCAGCCGGTGTCGGATGCAGGGAGAACTAGCCTACCAGTCTGATTATCACTTGCATACAGATAACACGAGAGTGTATACTATTTTCATTACATCCTTGTGAATGGCATGTCTGAAATGCCTGTGGTAGTTCAGTGCATTTCCATTTCCAAGATTGCTTTTTCCATTTAAGATTTTTTTGCGATCCAAATTGCTTGCAGAAGTGCTTCCCTAGCTCGTAAAATTTCAATTTCAAGTTCCCTGATAAGATACATCTTGGCATTTCACAACATTAGATTGTCTGATTTAGGTTTTTCACATTGTTTGTTGGATTTCTAATAGGGCTTAATTCTTTGTTGAGGATATAACTTACTGCAGTAGGCCTTGCTGATTGATAAGTGTAAATGTTAGAAGTAATGTTAAGCTGTAGTTGTGAATTAGTATAGGTGATTTTATTTTATATTATTATACATTCATTTGCCAACACACATACACAGCAAAAGCATGCACACACAGACAAAGCATGTAACTAGTGCTAAGGTAGTTTTCACTTGTTTTTTTTTATGAACTGCATCATTTAGCACCGATCAAGTCATTCATGTCAAGTCTGATGTCCCAGTGAAGAACTTGTTGATGGACAGATGATAATGTAAATTCTTATTGGACTCTTCAGAAACTATTTTTGAAATGACCTTTACAGTAGATCTGCCAACTAACCTCACTTTTCTCCTTCTGCAGTTTCTTAATGATGCAGCTACTAACCCTGTCTCAGGCGTTGCTAACTGTGGCAGCCATTGTGCACCAGCGTCTCAGATAGGATAATCCAGCATCAAGTAGATATTTAAATAAATAAATGTGTATTTGTGTGGAAAAATAATTAAATGGCAACAAATAAATGTGCTACTCTCTTCTTCCCACTCGGCATGTGCCTTCTGCCCACTGCACTCTAGGCTATACTGTAGGTCATATCAAAAGTTAAAAAAAAAACAAAAGAAAAACACAACATGCAAGATGCTGCAAGCAGACAGCTATGGGTTAGGGATGATGGCCCTCCAGTGATTGTGTGGCTAATGATGTTTTCCTAGCTATCATCCCTATACCACACACACTGCATGGGTACAGGGAGACGATCTTGGCACTGGGAACACAAATGTAAGTGTTTTGAACCATGTAGAATTCTACAAAAGTATGTTTATCTGCTACCTAAAGGTTATGGCAGCTTGGTGAAAATTTGTCTTCTTCCTTGTGCAGTGTCTTTCACAATTCTTGGGTTGAATCAGCATCGTCGGATTGGAATGCTGCAAACTTGTGCAGTCCAAGCCTCAATGACTACGATGATTAGCCAATGACATGTCAGAGACTATGATCAGACCCACCTAGCATTTTAGCCACTCCCTTCTTATTATAATATTGGAGCAATAAAATTGGAAATAGAAGGAAAGGAAAATATCTAAATCAAGTCATTGAGTCCAGAGGATGGACTCAATGATGGAGGTGTAGAAGTGCACCATCATTGTCTTTGGCAGGTTGAACTTACTCAGCTGCCGCAGGAAGTACATCCTCTGCTGGGCTTTCTTGGTGAGGGAGCTGATGTTTGGCTCCCACTTGAGGTCCTGGGTGATGATGGTACCCAGGAAGTGGAAGGATTCCAGCGTTGACCGGGGAGTCACACAGGAGGATGGGGATGGGTGGGGCTGTGTCCTTCCTGAAGTCCACAACCATCTCCACTGTCTTTAGAGCGTAAATAGGAGAATCAGAAAATAGCAACATAGATAAATTAATAAATATGTGCCATGATAGAAAAAGTTGCAGACACAAAAAGAGTTAAATATTCCAATGCAAAGTGTGATAGCACTGCAGTTAACAAACTACTTTAAAAAGAACCAGATCGTTGACACATTGCAAACTAGCCTGGCAGACTACCAGGCTTATCAAGGCATTTTGAACACACAAGTCTGATTTGGCAAGAAATTCAATCAGCCAAATAACATAAGAGAGATTTCCATGTTGTATCTCTAAACCTGGAAAATGCATTTGTCTCAGTAACATCCCACCACTGTGGATAGTTTTTGATTTCTTACCAAATGTCTATTTCCACAGCATTCTATAACAAATGAAAGCATGAAAACTGGTATCACTGCACGGTGCACAATCTCCTCTCTAGCGTTCATGATCACAATGGAGGTAAGAATTAGGGTATTAAAGTTGGTTGTGGTTAGAGAAAGGCGTCAGGGAGGGATTTGTCTCACTTCCATCAGTGTGTATGAATGATATGAACGCTGTACAAAAATGCTGCATGTCAAGTTCAATGATAACCTAAAAAGGGCTAGGATTAAAGTAAACCGTTCATATAAAGAACCATTTCTGCTGCCAAGGGGAAGCTGTCAGACAGATTAGTCTACATTAATGAAGAGGCAGTATCAAAAATATTAGGCAAGCCTGCAGAGTCCTGGTGGCTCGGCAGTCTGAGGCGCATATCATATAACAGCAACGTCCTGGGTTTGAATCCGGCCGTAGACCCTCGTTGCATGTCACCCCTCCCAATCCTTCCTGTCTTTGTCAAAAATGCGCCATAAAATCATATTAGATAAGCCTGTCTGAAGTTTAGAAAGATGGAATAGCACAAATCCTACAGACAAAGAGCAGGAAAGCTGCATTTCTGTAGTGTGTGAAATACCCATAATAAAGTTAGAGAGGTTTGAGAGAATGATTAGCTCATATGTTAAGAAATGACTAGAAATCCCTTGATGTCTTCTTACTGTAGCACTGTATAGGATGGGAGTCCTTCAGTTACCTCTATCTAGCCTAACAGAGGAACTCAGATGCACAAAAGTAAGACTGGAATTGACATTAAAAGACACAACGGTAAGAGGTGCAACTACTCAAGCAACTGGGTGAAAGAAGCAGTTAAACAAGCACAAGTCGAACTTAGACACGAGGATATTGTAGAGCAAGTGCAACAGGGTTGTGGAGGCCTTGGTCTTGGTACAAGCAAACCTGCATGGAACAAAACATCATACAGAAAAGAGAAAATACTACAACAGGAAAACCACAACCTACCACCTAGGTTGTGCCAAAGCAGTTTCTCAAGCGAAGCAGGTCACACCAAACACATCAACTATTGGCTAGGTGAAGACCCCAAATGTGCTCTGTCCATGCCTGGGCATCTGGCAATTCTGATAAAACTCAGATAGGCTGATCCACTCTTGGACGACAGGACCAAGATGTTTTCAAAAAAAAAAAAACTATTCTATTTGCTTTTCAATCCAGGCTGTTGTAGCCTGCTCTTGGCTGCTGTGCCACTCATTTGCCTCAAAAAACAAAACAAGCAAGTTTGTTTTTCAAGTTGCCTAGAAAAAATAACATCCCTTACCCACCGACAGACAGACAGCAAATCATTACTGAAGAGACCCATCAGCCTTCCCCTTTCTTGTCAGTTCTTATTTCAACTGCTCAACCTTTAGCCTCCCGTTCTAGAGCTACTGTACCTCTGTCTCCCTCTGTATCTTATCTATGGAATCAAGATAGGGTCATAAAGATTTTGAGCTTGTAAAATGATATTCACAAATATATGGAAACTTGCAGTTTGACATCATGAACAATCAACTCAACTGGTTTTCTGCTGACGGGCCCGGGCGACTCATCATGGTGAAGTTAGGATGAATAGGAAGGGGCACATTTGGTCGACCGACTGTCACAGCAACGTACCCTTGATCGATGATCAAATTAATTCCCCGGTTGGACCGTCAAACTCGCTACCTGATTGCAGTAGCGCTCCTATTGGTCAGTCAAATTTGCAGGCAAAACAGTGTTGAAAATCCGTAGTTGCAAAACACAATTCACACAAATAGAAGAGGAGGTGTGTGCGTAGTTTTTGAATTTCCATTTGCAATTTCTCTCTTTCCATTTGAAAGTGTAACCTTTCCCAATATATATAGGGATTGGGAAATGCGAGCAGACCAAGGTGTCAGTGTGTGAGGGAGAGAGGGGAGTGTGGTTGAGGTGTTGGCTGGATGCGGGACAGAATCAGAATGGTAGACTGGCAGCAGGCACGCCGACCCGAGAGACTGAGCTGGAAAATTGCAGCCAAGATTTGATGCTGAGCTGAAATGCTACAAGACAGTCGATTTATGTTGACATACATGGTGGCCTGAGTTAGTGTGTATGTGTATGAATAAAACGGTGTGCCGGCCAGTAACCCTCTCTTCATGTGACCAGTCTCTGTCTGTCAAGACCCCGGAGTAGTGAGTGACAGCTACAGGGTGCCTTATTAGTCCACCGTTCACTATGTCTAATATAGGCTATTTTTGTGTGTTCTCACAATGTGGCAGCTGTAACCTATGATCCTCCATGGTTCAACACATTGTCCTAGTTAATGCCAGAACATTCTGCTACCTGGGTGCCTGGGTCTTGGACATTAACTCTATAATCACACCAATGCTATGTGAGCAGCCTCTGTAGTTGTCATCCACATAGGATAGAATGACATTAAGCACCAACAATCAGAAAGCCTCAAGGATGACTTCAAAACCCTCATTGAAACTCTCTTGGACTAAGAAATTATCTCTGGCCCATTACCCTCTCCTTGTCATGATGTGAAATTTAGCCACATTTGCCAATTACATACTTGGTTAAAAGGCTATTGCTGTTTGTTGGGCATACCTATTACAGTTACACCCATAGGCCTACACAAGCCTGGTACATTCCAGTAACAGTTAATAATAGGCCTATTAAATGCACTGTCAACACAAGATACATGAATTTGAGCAATTTGTTTGCAGTTCAGACCAGGGCCGGACTGGGATAATAATTCAGGCTAAGAAGCTTACTCTAACCCAGGCCACCCTGCAGACAGAGATCACTAAATACTGCAGACTATATTACAGTGTATTGGCTGTTATTGTTCCTTCAATTCCTATTGTCCATTGCAAACAACAACCCATACCACAAGAAAAGGGGCAAAAGTGTAAAAGTGATACCATTATACAGCAATACCTACCAAAAGTGTAGTGCCATAATCAACTGTAGTCTAAATATTGCCAGATTATTGCCTGTTCACACACACACACACACACACACAAAACACACACACACATTTGCTGACCTGTAAAAGCAATGGAAATCCATTCCCAAAGGGACCTATGAAGTCCAAACAACACTCCATTCCACATAGGTGACAGCTTCAACATTTGTCCAACTGGTTCAGTCATATTGATAATCTCACACAGCCTACAGCTCAATCTTGTTACCAATAGCATGCATATATTGGATTTAGCCTAAATTAGCCCTGTAGCTGCCAGTTCTTCTGAGCTGGTGGGCTTTTCCTGCTCTTTCTCCACTGCTAAGGTGGACCAGTACCAGCACTGCCACTCTAAACTGAAAAATAAATTGTGCTCCCACTGTTTGCTGCATTGGAAACAGTACTCTCTACTCCCTCGGAGGCAGAGGAGCTGGTAGCATCTCCCCCATATAGAAAAAAACATAGCTCTTTACTTTCACTATAGTTTTCAGGCATTTATTTATGCATCTCCAGTGTTTCCTGGAGGAAAATCGTTAGGTAAAATGGTGGTGGCCCACGGGGGGACAACTGGTTTACCTGTTGCCTCAGGGTGGCTACAGGCAAGTTGGAGCATGAGGCTGGGATATGGTCAGGGTTGTGGATGTAGTGCAAGCTGGGGGCTTAGGAGCTTGGCTCTTAAAAAAGCCTGTTACTTTTGGTTGGTTTTTATCAGACATTTCTTCTTAGGTTGGCTAATGTAAATGCAGAAGAAAAGTGATGCAGTAAAAGTAGTTATGATATTTATATCAAATATTAACAAAATACTTGTTACCTGGGTGTGCTGCTCCCTTATCCCTCTGCAGAAGTAGACCTATAGGAAATCAGAATTGTGAAAGTACTTATTTTAATTGCTAAACAATTAAATTTAATTGAAATACTGCCCATCTCTGACTAGCATGATGCATTTTTTTCTGACTGGCCCAGCCCCTGTAACCTTTTTCTCAGTGTGACTGTCAGTCAGTCAGCAGCTTACCATAGGGTGTGCATTCTTTTCTATTTGTTTCTTGATGAAGGAAGCAGTTCCAGTTCTCCCGATGGCCAGTCCGAGTCTGCACAAAGCTACTGGAACAATGTTCTGTGGACGAAACAAAATGAAACAAGATGAAACAAAAATGTTACTTTTTGGCAAAAGGGCACAACACTATGTTTGGAGGAGAAAAAAACACATACCAATAGCAAAACCAAAACTGTGAAGCAAGGTGGAGGGAGCATCATGGTTTGGGGCTTTGTTGCCTCAGGGCTTGGACGGCTTCAATGAATTTAAATTGTAGTAGGAAATTCTCCAGGAGATTATCAGGGTGATGGTCTGTGATCTGAAAATTAAAAGAGGTTATGACTATTATCTATGTGCCTTATTGTGAGTGGGTATTATCTGAGCTGCATTTTTCCTCAGTTGCCATGTCAAATTTTTTTTTTCTTTGATTTCAATTTTTATTGAGTTACACATGTAATGGTGGAGAGCAGTGTAAATAAACACGCACTATAAGACACTGTTGACTGGGCTCTACCACCATCAGTCTGCTCTGTCCATGGTAGGCGGTATCAAGGTTAAAGCAGATCTTAGATGTAGAATGGCAAATAAAAAACCTGGCTGGCTTTAATTAATGTAATTTCCCAAAGAGTCAGTGGACTGCCTGTTTATCCAATTGCACACACACGCACACACACACACACGCACACACACACACACACACACAGATTGAGAGAGAGAGAGAAATTCTAAAGGCTAGTTTGGCTCTCCAGACCAGATTGACTTTCCAATTACTCCAGTGTACTGTATGTCTCCTCATTTCTCCCTTACAAATGTGAAAGTATTGGCTGACTGGGCGTAAACTGCATGATGATGATCTACACCCCCGAATGTCTTGGCAGAAGAGGCACTGAAGGGAGCAGGAGTCTCTTCCATCATTGCACTTGTCCAGTCCTGACAAACTAATTGCTCAGAAGCCCTGGTCCAAGGCTAATCTAAGGTGGTCCATGGTTTGTGTTTATTCAGGGTTGAGGCCTGTGAAATACATCATAATCAATGAAGATGTAGCTAAAAGTATTGCCCTTTCAACAAGCCCTGCAAATAGGTTGACGCTTGGTGCTGAGAAGCTGGCAGTCGGTGGCTTCAGCTGATGGGATAAACCAGGAGAAGAGGCGGAAGAGGCTGCAGAACATTGCTGCCCTCTGTTGGGCACAGATAATGTCATGCAATGCAAGTTGGAACAATTCTGTGATTGTAGAGCAGAGCTGCATAGATCACCGTGTGTGTGTGTGTGTGTGTGTGTGTGTGTGTGTGTGTGCACGTGCCCGCACATGCATGTGCATTCCCATAGCAACATACCACCATAAGAGCTAATATGGGTATAGAGGCATCATGTGAAATGATGCTTTTTCAGTGAATTTTGATAAAACGTTCCTTCAAATAAAGGAGAAGAGCCAGTTATCTTTAATTCCCAATCTTTCTGAACAGGCTCTGTACCTAGAAAAGAAAGAAGAAATGATTGAATTCACATCATGCATACCTTGGCACTATTACCATCAATGTGCCTCACATCATTGAATTATGTTTCCATTTTGTTGCATGGTCAAGAGGAACTATTTATGATCCCTCAATTTTAAATTGATGATTCTATGTGATTCAGCTTAGCTAACCTCTGCTAAACCGATTTGTATTATTCTCTGAATAATGTTTTTCATGGTGTACAAGACAAGAATAAACAAATAATTGGTTGCAAATTATTTTGCGAGTTCAAATAAGCCATTGCAAGTAAGAACACAGGTTGTGTGGCTGTTTTTTAAAAAAAATTTTCTGTGTTATCAACTCATTGCTGTGAAATCTTGATTTACAAGGGAGTTTAAAAGGTCAAGCGGGACATTGGTCTGATTGATGGTCCCTGCCCTAAAGTGACATCATAGCTGCCTGGCATTCCATAGGTCAGCATAGAAAGAGCTAATGCCTGGCCCAACACATGCTCAAACGCTTTGTAGGTAGCTGGTCACAGTCTATAAATAATATTTTGGTGTCTCTTTTTCTCTTGATGGAATGTCAAGAATGTGAATGCAGATCTTTAATCTACAAGGTATTACATTCACTAAGGATTACTGTTTCAGTAGCAGGATCCAAACGTTGCAGTATAGACATGAGTTTCTCAGTCTAAAGTTTTAGTTTAACAGTTGGCAAAAGAGATCTGTAAGTGTGAGCCTGGCAGAGGACCACAGCTGCTCCATTCAGTGAAAGGATCTGATTCACTATTATAACACACAAATGCAATTGCTGCTGCACCAGAGCACGTGTCAACATGAACTTTGGACAGGCATAAAATGAGCTGGATCCCACACATATAAATGTTGGCCTGGAGTCTTTGTGGCTTGAATCACATATCAAATAGCATTATATGTTCAGCAACTGTAATGTATGATTTAATGCCCATCTGCCTCATAACTGTAGACTAAGTGATTTGTATGCTTACATAACTTACTGTGTGCTTTTAATTAAATAATAATAATTAATAATAATAACCTGTAAGATCAGACTCAAGCTCCCCATCAACATAGACTTGCATCCTTCAGGTTTTCATTGTCCAAATAGGACCACTGCTCTGCACCTCCTGGACAAGAATGTTAGTTTCTTCTTGGGTGAAGCTTTTATGGCGGTGCCGGTTGGGACTTGGCTCAGACATCACAAAATCGCCAATGCGCCATTGAGCGAGTGCACTGCTTTTGAAGGGGATGAAATGAGGTGATTTGATTGGGCAGAACTGAAGTCAGCCCTCAGCTACTGATGATGTATTCCTCTTAATCCACTGTCTTTGACCAGTGCTGCGCAGTTGCGCTTCTGGTCACCAAAATACCAAAATAGACTGGAACGGCCCACTTGCGCCAAATGCCATAAACTTTAGACCTGCGCCTTGATTCGTGAAAATAGGGCTCTCACTGTTTTCAGCAAAACAATCTATAACTAACAGGTAACTAACTAATGATTTATAGTGGATCAGTAAGTGTAAATTGATACTTGCACACTGTGAACTGCCAAACCACATAATTAACCTATACATCTTATTTTCCCCACACAAGTGGACAGGGAGATGAGACAATTGAGGGGGGAATTTATATAATAAGAACACACTGTACTACTACTGCAATAAGCCAATTACAAGTGCAAAACAATAACTGGCAGCTGCGGCGCCAGTGATTTCAACACTGCATTGTCTAGGTGTAACATGCGATGTATACATTGACTGTAATTGTGGTGGTAGTCTGTTAAGCACCGTCATAATTGGTGTGAGCTTTGTCATTTCTCCCAAACAATGAACAGGGTCTGGTTGTGTTCCAAAAGGGCATAAAATGACCACTTGTAGCCAAATTATTGCAATGTGAGGGCCGATATTTACCTTCCGATGTTTGTATCACATGGCCTTGCTTGTGCGAGTGTGCTCTGCTCACTTGCTGTGCTAGTGCACATTGCCCCCAACCACCTCTAACAGGGACACCAGGCACGCTCTTGCAGGCATTTCAGACATGTGCAGTTCAACAATGACGTCATGAACATCGGCAGATGCTTGCCAGCACTGCTACCAGGCATGAAAACAAAACTAACTTTTGTGGCAGGGAAACCCATACCTTAGTAAATGCTTAATATATAATAACATATAATGCTGTGATCACCTAATATGAAAGTAATATATAATAAAATAGATGTTTTGAACATGCCTCAAGTTTAGCGACAAATAGTTGCTGTTCAGGACATCAGTTGAGTCAACATTATCTGGTGTATATCACAATGATTGTGATATAACTGTAATAATATAATTGCTAATTGTGATGTTTAAAAAAAAAATTGAACAGGAAGTTGTGAAAATCTTGCATTGATAATTAGGTAATAATAATCATTGTTATATTCATATTCATAACATAACACATTCTTATTTTATAGGGTGCTTAACAAATAGGCAGTAATAGAAATGTAGTAGAAAAGCAGCAATAGTGAGGAAAATCTAATCTAATCTAATATAATATCCATAGGGAGACTATTAATGAGATATTTTAGAGGATGCATGGTGTCCTTTAACAAGGATAAGGCGTGTCGTCGATTGTTTTCATGTGCTTTCTTGTTCTCAAAGAAAACAGCCTTGTCTGGCCTTGGTGAGGAGCACAGGATGTGCTCCAAAAGGAGATATTTCTGTCAAGTCTATTCTCACATGCTGACTTCAGCAAATTTAGCCACATACCAGTAAGTTGAAGTATTCTTTAGCCCCTCGTTCTCCAAATTTCCAACGTGCTAGGAGACAGTCAGAATAATCAATGCAAACATTAAATTAAAGGCATCAATTTTATATGCTCAAGATGAAATCACAACCTCTACTCCTCCATCGTGTCTATTCAGATGTGTTAGACACTTTGTATGGGACTGTAATTTAAATGTGTGTAGAATCGTGTTTCTAAAAACTTCTGGTACTTTAAATCCAAATCCAAGACTTTCTCTTGAATTCAAGATATACTAGCATATGATACAATGATAGCAATATTTTCTTTTTATTGTGTTTGTTGCCAGACTATCACTGTGCACATCCTGGAAATTGTTGCTTTAGGACTGCAGCCCGGCTAGCTCCGTCGGTAGAGCATGAGACTCTTAATCTCAGGGTCGTGGGTTCGAGCCCCACGTTGGGCGAGAACACTTTTTTCTGGGGCGGCAGGTTGGCCTAGCGGTTAGAGAGACCGACCCGTGACCAGAGGGTCACTGGTTCGATCCCCAGCACCACCAGGGGGGTGTATTCCAGCTGTGAGCTGGTGATCCGAAAATGACTGGTGTCACGGCTACAGTGCCCACCAACACTGCCGAAGTGCCCTTGAGCAAGGCACTTAACCCCAAACCGCTCCAGGCGCACTGTTCATTGGCTGACGCCTGCGCTCTGACCTCTGACCTGAAAAATGCATGTGTGTGGTGTAATAGGTTGTGTGTGTATATATCTAGTCAGGGGTATGCGAAAAAAGCATTTCACTGCATGTGACAAATAAAGTTCCTTTCCTCAGATAACTGGCTTTGTCACATTTAATTTCTCTGGGGGCATGCTGGAAGGTTGACAGAGGTCAGAAGTCTAAGAAAAACTTTAGGGCTGAATCCCACTCAGGAGCAGAGCAGCTCACAGGACTTTTATTCTGCAATAGCTTAACAGGTCTCTAGCACTTGACAAGACACCTGTCAGTGCTGGCAGTGCTGTTTCCCAGGATCAGAAAACCCTTCTAGGAATGAAACAGATCAGTTTCAGAGTGTAATTGACATATGCAGTGCAGTGCCTTGGGCTCAGAACATGAAAGCTAGGAAATGGACCAGTAGCTTGAGAAGTAACAGTATTGCTTGGTATTTGGTGTTACTGCAATTGAATATTACCTGGTGTTACTTTAGAGTGTCAATGTATAACAGCAAGCTTCTTATTAAGACAACGGAGCTATGTATACTCAAATGTCCAGTCAATTACTCTATAAGTAGTAATAACCTTATCCATCCGAACATCATTTGATTCATCCTAACTATTGAAAAGGAATGGAACATGAATAAATACAAATATTGTGATTTTTTTTTAATCCAACTGCACCAAAAACTCCATCAAAGGATATATGGTATATGGTATGGTACTGGGCTCAGTATAAACTTGTTAAGCAGTACACCGCACCCATTAAAAAGGAGACAGCTACTTTGTTATTAATGGGTGCAGTGTACTGTAGTCTCCTGATGGTGTGTTTCCTGAGTAGCCTATCCTGCATCTTCACATTCAGTGGAAAACACTAGGCAGTCAGATTAGCATTCATGCCGGGACAGAGATGTAACGCACATCCTGTGCAGTCAGAGATAGGGTCTTAAAATGTAACAGAGATGATTTGGTGATGATTTGTGTATTATGACAACAAATATCAAATGAAACCCCAAGACATGGGGCACAAATACAGTATGTGTGTTGTAGCAGGACCTGGATTACTACCCTGAGATAACAAAACAGTCAACAGTTCAGAGGTCTGGAGAGGATGTCGCCACAAATCTGACTTCTTCCTTAGGAAAATGAGCAGCAGTTTCCAACAAAACAACAGGACAGCATGGAACTGGCCATTTGGTTTTTGTTTGTGCCAATCTGCTGATGCTTGCATAATACCTCAGAAAATAGACTTCATGAACATTAAGATTAATGTTAATATCAATCTTTCAGATCTCAGCTCACCTTAAGAAGTTTGTGCAACAGACACAACAAGCTTGAGCAAAACTGTGGCTAATCTTTCCACTGATATAATTTCATACAATTTAGATTCTATAACATCTTCCATGGGAAATACATGTTTGGTGTTAGTTCCCATGGAAGTCGGAGCTGATAGTAAAGGGTGTTGGATGGACCTGGGTCCAAAATGTACCCTGAAGGAGAGTGAGAACCTTAAATACTACAGGTGCTTTCCCACAGTCAAAACATGAGAAGACGTGGTGATGATCATATGTTGGTGTGGCAAAAGAAAAATACCATTGCCACAGTTAGAATAGAATAGAATAGAATACCTACAGCAAAACCCCAAATACCCATCAGACCTCAGGCACTAAATATATTAATTGATATTGATATATTGATAATTGATATATTATTTTGCCATGTTGATTTTTGACTGTTTTGTTTCTGTTAGAGGTTTCTATTTTCTATTCTTTTTTCTATTTTTTTAAAATGTATTATTAGTTAAGTCAGTATTACTATTTGACATGTATGAACTGTCTAACATATTGTTTGATTTGTTTTCTCTATAGCACATTATAACTGTTTAGTAAAAATACATTATTATTATTATTATTTTATTATTATTATCATCATTATTATTTGTAGTAGTAGTATTCCAAGACTTAAATCAGCAGCTGAGAGCTGACAATATCAGTCAACAGATGACTTGTCAACAAACTGTGATGAATGTCCATTTCCACTAGATGGGTGTGCCATAGATGTTCTGAATCTTTCTGAACAGATGTCTCCCAGAGTGGTAAACATGTCAAAAAGATAAGAGGACATGATCCTGCTCTATTTTCTTCAGCTGTATAAAGCCACTATCTGGGCTGGCCAGCACGAGCTTATAACATTTTCAAATTTGATTACATAACTATAAATGGCTGCAAATATCATGTCCCTGTAAACAACCTAAAGTATATTTCATTGAACATTAAAATAAATGTTCAACCAAGCTTAACAATAACAGCAATAACAATAATAAACATGTATAGTTTTTAACAATAATAATAATTGTCAGTCAATATTCTGCACTAAAAAGGGAATAGCATGGGGAAAGTGTTTCACTGGGAGAAAATTCATTCTTTGCACATAATCAGTGACATGACTCACAACATGGTGCATCATAAAGATTTTAAAGATTTTCAGAAGAAGGATTTAGCAACTATTAATTTACAATTCTAAGTCAGGACATGCTTTCTGCATGCCGAACAGCTTCACTATAAAGGCCTCGGCCTGGAGCTTTCTGTGGTTCTGATTTACGGAGTTCCCCACGCCCACTGAAAGGGGGATACATTTGGGCTTGTCTTGCCTGGATAGCGCCTTACCCAGATTGGGGCCAGTCCCAACTAAAGTCCCCACAAACTCTGATCATAGCATTAGCTGACGTTCATCACTTGTATCCAGTTGATACAACAAGTGAATGGTAGTGACATGGTAGTTTGTCCTCATTAATGAGAACCAAATCTCCGACCTTGAATGAAAATGGTTTTACTAGACTAGTGCACTGCCTTAAGCGTAATTCCATCTAATACTCCAAAATTCACTTAGCAATCTACGTCAATAATTCCAGTGCTTTGTCAGCTGCTCTCCATCCCCTTTTCTCTTCTTTGAAACATGAATGGTTTCAGAAGGTTACACTATCAAGAAATGAGCTGGGGTGAGGAGTGAAGGGTACTCTGTCTGTATGCAAGTAAGCCAATAGTCTGGAATTAATCACCACTTCCACTTCAAAAATCAAGGTTTGTATTTCCTTGAATGTCAGGTAAGCCCTTCTGAGCACTTTTCTGAGGTTTTGACTGCCCCCACATTTGGGCTTGTCTTGTCTTGGTGGCGCCTAAAGTCTCTATAGCAATGAAGTTATAATCTAGATATTCTCTAAAGTATTTATTTTCTAATACCATGTTATCTTTATACAAAAGTCAGTGAATACTATGTAAAGCTTATGTAAGAAGCATCCTCTTGCCAAATCCTCCTCAATAATTGCACATTCTCACCTTTGTGGCCTGATGCTTAACTGTCCTGTGGGTGTAAATGAACAGGCTCAATCCCTGTGACAACCCATGTCCATCCCTGTCAAATTGTTTTGAGCAAAAAACTGAACCTCTGAATGGGCACTGCTCCTGGTTGAGCCCTATGCTCGAAACCTCTGGTGATTGTAAGAGAGACTTACATACAGTATGTGTGTCTAAGGTGGATATGTGAACAAAAAATGTGTGCACTATATCAAATTGCCGCTCTAAATTCAATGTACCAATTAAATGCACCAAACGTGGTAGAAAGGGATGACACTCTTTTTTAAAGGTCATTTTTGCCTTTATTGGACAGTTAAGAATAGAGGCAGGAAGGATTGGGAGAGAGGAGGGAAAAGGTCCCAGGCCGGATTAAAATCCAGCACATCGTGACCAGATGGCAGCGCTGAGCTACCATGATACCCCAAAGGATGACACTTTTATGACCTTATTTGTTTCTAATAAAAGATAAAAGTTTAGTCTTAAGCTCTCTCGTGGTTGTGCTCTCTTATGCCAGCCAATACCCTTATCATTTTCTCTGCCCAGGATGTTAACAATAGACCTACCCTTAGGGTAGGTCTATTGTTACATTGTTACATTGTTACATTGTTACATTGTTACATCAACACATTGTTACATCAACACATTGTTACGTCAACACATTGTTACACATATATGAGTATGGTAATTAGACGGGAGTGTGTGATCACAAACTCTGGGCCTGTGCGTGTGTGTGTGTGTGTGTGTGTGTGTGTGTGTGTGTGTGCATGTGTGTCTGTCTGTGTGTGTCTGTGTGAGTGAGTAATCAATGCATGCTCAGGTTTTATTTTTTATTTATTTATTCAGATCCCCATTAGCTGGCACTGAGACAACAGCCATTCCTCCTTAGGGTCCACATAAATGCCTCAGGACTGCCTTAGGATAGCTCACGATCAAGGGTGATTTCTAGGAGCTTAGTTTCCTCGACTTTGCACTGCCTTTGATTTCCTCTCCTTAATGCATAGTTTGAACTAAACATCTTGTCTTGTATACATTCCAAACTAGGCCTTTTGGCTTGCACAGTCAGACAGCGATTTTAGAATATTTAAGCTTTTCATTTCACTACACATCCTGTATGCGTATGTGACAAATAAAGTTCTTGACTTGAAAAAGTTCTTGACTTGAATGATATCACATGATATTACATTTACTTCATTTACAATTAATCATTTAACTAATTTAAAATGATTTCAAGACAAATGCAGGTTGAATCAGACAATCAAACATAGCCACATACCTGTTGATATGACTCAGGGTTTGATCAGTCATCTGTGTTAGCATTATGCATGTTGGGTGACATTTTTTATAGGCATGCTAGAGTTCACAGTTGTGTTTATTAACAGCTAAAATACTCGACAAACACCTGATGAAACACCTCTCTCCATAAGCTTAGCAAGAACCTTTGCAGTTTTCCAATCTTTCTCTACAGTGCAAACATACTGACTGAAAATCCAATATACAGTCTTTGGTTTTCATTACATAATCCTTGAGTGTTGTGTTTGATATTTATCCATTTGAGGCACCCATTACCTTCCTAAAGTGGCAGATAAAGAAATAAGTGCTGAGAAGAAAAGGTAGAAAATGTGTTGTTTCTGTTGTTTCAAACTTTCTGATGATTTTAGATGTTTCCACACACGAAGCGCAGCCTTCAAGCGGTTGTCCTTGACGCTGCAGGCGAAGACACGCACACACCCACACACGGTGGTCGCACAAACAGCGGCTCAGTGGCAGCCAATCAACGTTCACTCTGCACGGGTGGGAGGTGACGTTACATCCCGCTACAAATACCAAGTGACACGGTTTATTGTATACGTTCACCGCCCAGGGGCTGTCGAGGAACCTCGTGGTTGTTAGAGCGAGCAAGTTCGTTATTAAGCCAAACTTTCCACCGTAGTTCTTTGTGAGTGGAAAACTTAGGAGAGCAAACTGAGACCTTACCGTTAACTCCTCGTCAACTAGAATAAACTAGTGGAAACTTCGCCCAACGTCCCAATTGAATATAAAAGAGAACCCAGCTGAAACTAGGGGAGAACAAGGTTGGGTTTTTGTGGTTGTTGTTTTTTTTTTTTTATCACAAACTGTTAGGAAAGATTTTGAATACTGTTTGGCTATGCACTAAACTTCACGTTTTGACAAAGCAGCACAAAAAAGCACACTGTCTCTTCCGCAGCACCTGCAACATGACACGAAGGTCCTGCGCGATTTATGTGGTTGGGATCGTCTGCGCTCACCTGCTCATCATCGGGATTGGCTTGGTTGTTGCTCAAGTTTTCAGAACTTTAATGCATAACCGTCTGAAAAAGGTAAGTTCACTGTTATCCTCAGATGACTTGATGAATCACGTGTTTATGTAAAAAAAAAAAAACATGAGAATGAGAACAGCTTACTATTAAACTTCTCTCAACAACTTGCTCATTCATTGCATCCAGTGCATTATGCTTTGAATGCTTTTCTTTTTACCAATAGGGCCTATTGAGGATGTTGGAAAATGGTAATACATCATTACAATGATGGGATTGTAGAGTGTGTTTTTCGCTAGAGGCAAATTACAGACGCTCTACTGTGTATAAAGCCTAGTAGATTAGATGGAGAGTTTATTATTTTCAAGGGCAACATTTTTTCCTAATTAGTGTAGTCCATAAAAAAATCACAGAGAGAGATTTTTGAGGTTACCGTTTGAATTATTGCATTTAATCATTTAGAAGTTCCATTCAAAAATGATATAAAATAACAAAATAAAAAAAAATAGGTACAGAGGGGGTCAGCACCTCTTTTGTTTATCATTTTCTGTTATGAGATGTCATTATGTGATTATCCTCATTCAGTGACAGTTTGTTTATGGCTTGTCAGTTGTTATGGGGGTGTGGGGGCCTCCCAGGAGTAGTGGCTATTCATGGCTTAATAAGCAGCTCAGATTCCTTGAGATGGGTAAGGGTGGGTTATTATGGGTTTATGTAGTATTCTCTTGCCTAGACAGTAAGGTTACATTATCATATGTTGTTTTACCATTTACATTTCCTACTGCATTCACTATGCTGAAACCCATTATCAGAAACCCTTTTTTTTCTGAGCAGCTTGTTAAAGAGCTCCGAGTGGTCCAAATATTTATGAATCTGCTTTCAATTACTTTAGGAGGTGACTCAAAGCTGGCGAAAGATGACTAAATTCCACAGCTAAGAATAACTGAGAGCTAGGTTGGTGTGGCTTGGTCCCATAGACTAAAACACTATTTTTATCACTAATGTCAAAAAGTTTTGTTGAAGGCTGAGTAATAAGATCAGCACCTAACAAGAACATCTGGAATTTGTTATGGATATTTGTTATGTATAAAACCAAAGACTATAGACAGAGGGATAACAGTGAGTAATGAGGGCAGTTGTTGTTAGGCCGTTATAGATTGAGTCAAGATGCTGAGGAGAATAAGAAAGAACAGCGTGAAGAGAGCGTGGGGAATTGATGTTTTCTCAATCTGTTCCATCTGCCAGGACATTCACCAAGCAGATTCTTGAGCTTTGCTGTGGCACGGGATTGTGGGTGGTGGAGCAGGGGTGTGAGGCGGTATCAGTGATGTATGGAGCTGATGGGAAATTGTCATTTAATCCTCCCATGGTTTCCCACACTCTCCCCTCATTCAACTCAACATTTTTATGTTATTACATTACATTACAGTCATTCAGCAGATGCTTTTATCCAAAGCGACTTACAAAGGTGATAGTTATGTTTGATAGTTATGTTTGATCTTCAGTCACAGAGGTGTTTAAGTCAATGGACCACAAATCCAATTCACACACATTATCAAACATTGGAAGTATTTTTATTTTCATTTCATAATCAACATGTCTTTCAGTCCAAGTGGCTGTTTTCTATTGTTTGACTCATTTAAACAAGTCATTACTACAGTAACACACTCCATAAGTTTAATCATTGTTAGATTAAACCCAAGGTTTGAGTGGATTTGAGGCTCTGTTTGTCAGTAAAGTTCAAAGCCCTCCCTGACAGTTCACTTTACTTTCATAACAGTGCATGGATCCATTCTAGCCCACATCATAATAACATTACTAGTCCTACTATGCTGTGTTATCACATCTCACTATCACTTAACAGTTTGAATGGTGGGGGGGAATGCTATGAAAATAAATATTGTTGGTCCACCTTCAGTGTAGTCACATGACACACCTTCGGCCTCATTTTTGTACCAAGCATGCTTCTCTATCAAGGTTAAATATTGAAGTCAGTGTTTTGTGAAGACTGTTGATGTTTTAATAGCGCCTTCAAGAAAGGCCTGATGTGAGCTGCCCCCCTTTTGAACCCAAAAGAGCAATGTTTACAGGTGTCATGTTAAGGGGTTGGAGTTTACAGTGTTAAAAGAGCCAAAGCATGTCCAGAGTGAATTTATTGTGGTAAGAGGGTGGGGTGGGGGGTTCAGTAATTAATGCCTATTAAATCAACAATGAAACAACAATTAGCAATGCCGATGATAATATTAACTTCCAAGATGGGTTGAGCATGAAGGTGGTTGACAAGTGGTGGGGATATACTTATTTTACACCTGCATACTGTCACAAAAAGAAGAATGTCCACACAGAAGCTTGCAATATACAAAATAGCAACATATAAAAGCACAAAGATGATTGGTTTACACCATAATTAGTTTCTTCTAAAGTAGAAGTTTGCACACATGCAATGAATTGCTCAATCAGTACACCTTAAGCATCATATGATGGACAATGGAGGGACCACATAATTAAGTAGACACATAAATAAATGTAGCTTTGAGAATATGACGCTGTTTTACAAAAGTATAAAACACATCATAGGTCAAATATTTGATCTCATGAAAAAAAGATCCTGTGAATTAACCTAGCAAGCTACAATACATGAATACACAGGCACGGATTTAATGCCTTTAAGGGAACTTAAGGGAACTATAAGGGATCTTACATTGTCCATATGATGGACAATGTAAGATCTGCCATTGTTCCTTCTAACGGCACTGTTATGCTCAATAGTGCATGCTCTGACCTGCTTGTTCATCTTCAATGTGAACAAGAACAAAAGATCAATTATATTGCATGAATTGCATGCGAGGAATGCCCTCATGTCATCATGAGCTCCTTAAATTGCTTCTTACAGTCCTTACTTGCTGTGCATGAGTAGAACATGGTCATCAAGACAAAGATGCATTGGACTTAGGTGTAGCAGCCCAGTTCTCAGAAAACCGTGCTAATTCTTGGCCTGTAGTATAAAAAAGATGTGGATCAGCAAATAATTTCTCACAAAGTTTATTGGACCTGAACACATTACAACGCTTCTGGGCATCAGTGCCTCCTTTGATGTATTTGCTCCAAACCTACTGTATGTCAGTACCTATTGCAACAGAAAGGGGATGTTAATTGAGTCTAGTGATAACAAAATTGACTCTCCGTTCTGAAATTCTTTACCAGCTACTTCCCGTACTGACTACACAGACAAAGACATTAAAAAAGCTTATTTTTACTTTATAGTGTCAGAGCAGATGGTCATGGTTATAAATGGATTGATGGGTGCTCATTATTTTCACCGTACCAAGGCTGTGATTTCTATATAAAGATTGATATTTGCTTCATGTATCTTAAATATGCACCCTCTTGTTTATGGCCAGGTATGTTGGCATTTTGCCGGGCAAACAGCGATTGCCATCACATAGCCCCAGAGACCAAAAATAAACAACATAGGATCCTATCTCTGGGAATATGAAAACTTTCACCTGTTGAATGCTTGTTTAGCCTCTTAATTTTAGTTTTTGCTGAATTGTATTATTTATTTACCGAAGGTGTATGATTGAAGGCCATGGCTCCCATGCTTGTTACACATTCATAACCCTGACATGAAACTCAGTGACACACTTTTGATTGATTTATCAAGCAATAGAATGACTTTTTTTAATTAAACAATGTTTAACATATTTATTGAAAAATGTTTCAGATTGAAACTTTTTTTATTATTGCATGGACGTGTCTCATTTAATTTTGTCAGCATCCTTTTACACATACACAAACATGGATAAATTCTAGTCAAGTGCAATATTTCTGACCTCTTTACATAGTTCTTGTCAAAGTTATAATAAAAAGTTGATGTTACTAAAATATGTGCGTGGGTGTGTGCAGAGACACGCACACCCACACACAAACATACACGCAGATGCATAGTTACCTACTGGCCTGGCAGTATGATTTATGTCAGGCGTATCAAGTAACCCTTACCCTAGCTACCCCAGTGTGAAGGAACTCATTCCATGGGGGCCCTACCCAGCCCTCTTTGTGTGCTAAGCCTCTTTTACCCTGCCAGGCTTATTGGGAAACAGGCTGGGCTGGGGGTACTTGGCAGCCTCACAGCTTTTATGTGAGTCATCATAAGCAGAGGGTCAGCATGCAGTGGCCTGCTGGAGAGGTGATGGTGAGAAATGACTCTTGTCTGGATGGGAATCTCCTTAATATGCCTTTGATGGGTTTCGTAGTAGCAGGGCTGGTAGAGCTTGGTTAGGGGTTCAATTGCCAATGAAGCAACCCGTACATGCAAAGCTTGTACACAAAGACTTATAGGATTTAACGTTTTGAATAACGTTTTGAATGTACCCAGTGTTCTTCAGCTGCATTTACTTGCCTGTAAAACATCAAAGCACTTGCAGTATGTGTATTCACCTGCTACATCTGTTTTCATATAGGGAGTGGTGTTAGAGTAGCCGTGGTAAGAACTGAGATAAGAAGGCTTCTCTGTTCCTGTTTTCCATTTAGTATTTTATGTAGCATGCAGAGAGGGTTGCCATATTGATTGTTCCAACCTTGAAAGGAGGAGCCATAGAGACCAGACTCTCCCTTCCTCAATCCAAGGTGACAGCCTTATTGTCCTTGGCTACTCAGCTAAAGTTTTGTCATTGAGTGAGTAGAACAGACCCCTAAGGAGGAGGGGACTCCCTCAGAATAATCTGATTTGTTGGTGTGTATGGCTTTATTGGGTTTATTTTAAATTGGCAATGTCTTCTTGCGTGCTTTAATACAACTGGGACTGAATTAAGAAGATGCCTGTGCTGTTAAAAGAAGTATTTATTCTCTCCTCTTCCCTCCTTCTTTCACTCCCTGTCTTTTCCAAAACCTTGATTGATCCCCTGGTGGATTAGTGTTGGTACTTTTTTTGGCCTTGTGAATATTGCTGCAGGATAGTCTGGGTTTGTGCCTCTGCTGAATTGCCAGGGCCTCCTAGGGCTCAGTCCCAAGGAATGTGGCTCAGATCATTAAGGTCACAGTCCTGCCCAACCACTGGGCATCTAGCTCCCTGTATCACATGATCAGTCAGTGACTCTCTCAGAGAGCTCGTTGCCATTGACAACCACTGACAATGGAACTGTGGAAGGGTCTTGCCTAATACCATTCATGTGGGTAGCCAATGCTCTAGTCTGATGCTCATCCAACAGCTCCCCTCCACAACCCCCAAGGATGTTTTTGTTCTCTGGAAAGTTTTTATTGGGAAACTCCAAGTTCAAGACATGGGCTTGATAGTCCAAAACTGCTCACGTGTGGGAAATAAATGCATCGTCATTTGAAAGCCAACTAAAAAAAAAACACATCTGCTGTTATTTTCAATTTAATGTATGTGGAAATAATATTTAGAATACATTTTTATGTCTGTGTTTATACATTCATTTGAAATAGAAATGTACCCCTATTTCACAGTCACACTGATCTATCTGAATGGAATTATCTGTTTAGATTAGAACTGATTAGAACTGAGATATTTACTTTATGTCTCTTCAGGAGATTACTTTGACAGAGGGCAGCCGTGTGTTTGAGACATGGAAGAACCCCCCTCCTCCCGTCTACATGGAGTATTTCTTCTTCAACGTGACCAATGTGGACCAGTTCCTGGCTGGGGCCAAGCCTGTGGTCACCCAGGTCGGACCATACACATATAGGTAGGATGCTAGAACGCTTGTATACACACAAAAGTGCGCAGCCTGCACAGGAAACCCGTACACGTGATTGATACAAATCTACTTCTCAACCTGAAAAGCCATGTCATAGCATCAAATCTTTCACTTTGCTGCATGTGTGTGATCTCTAGCCACACGACTTGCAGATTGATATGGGTCAGCTTAGCCCGAAATGGATTCTGGCACGATGTCTTCCTTCTTGAGTATACACAAAACAGATATATGTGAAAAAACCTACAATTCAATTCAAGTTCAATTTAAAATCAGCCAATGAGACTGCTTCTGAAGGTTTCGAAACATGCCCACAATGCAACCTAGGTGGTTTCAACGCATACTTGTCCATGAATATGATGGATACCATAGGTC
>OOFE01036814.1:0-12359 GCA_900323365.1 Monocentris japonica | reverse complement strand
GAAAGTCACTTGGAGCCTGGACATTATCAAACATTATCAAAGCATGAGAGAGGAGCAAACCTAACCTACTCTTTTTGATATGTTTCTATCAATTCACTATTATTATATTTCAGTTCTTTCATCCCAAACAAATTGTTACAATGCATTATATGGCTCATTGACGTTTTCTGCTCATGCACTGTGTTTAGAGGGATAGCTGTGTACATCATGTTACCGCACCTGAAAGACTCAGCAATACGGCATATTTCTGTATATGCAGTGTAAGACGTGTTGGAACTGCTTACATTCCTCCAAATGTATAATGGGGATGAATATCATGAAAGCGCTGTATATTTTTTGTAATTTTTGTAAAGTAAATCCTAATGTAGAAAGGTTCTACTGATGGACCTGTTTTGTCGAAGCTTCACAAACCTTCTCTAGTGCTATAATGAGCTTCACTTTTATCACTCATCTTCTCATCATCTGCAGATTTTAAGATTTTAAGATTGAAGGATTGATTCATACAGTGAATGAATGTATGAGTTAACAGTATTTTCGTCCTACCATTGCAGCATATACTCACTCACATTTCTATATCTGGAAGTATTTCAGTATATCATTTTTAAATGAGATTTCACATCAGATTTCACATCAGGTATTTTTTTATTTATGTCCTCAAATCACCATTGCTGCCGCTGAATATCAGAACACCAGCTGTTTTTGTTGTTTTAAATTTTAAGTTGGGTTTTTTGTTTTTTGAGAACCACTTGTAGTTATGTCAAATGTCCAGCCATTGGAGCTCAAAAATCATGACGGGTCAGCATCCATTAGTTACTGAGAATGTAGTTGTGAGTTGTGATGAACCACTGTTATTGGACTTTTTTCTGCCTTTGAAATAAGTGGGGAATAGCTCCTTATATCAATACATATTCTTAACTGAATAAGGTTTTCTTCCAGCTACCAAACTAAAATATACAGTGTGAAACTGCTTGGTCAAGCTGCACTGTGAAAATCTATCAGGCCTGCTTGAATGATAACATATTGTACAGTGCTACACAGTGGATGTCTCCATTGAGGTTAAAACGTTTTATTTGATAAATAAATCAGCAATGCTGCAGAATTAACTCTTATATGAATTATGTTCAGCTCAGCCCTTACTTTTACTTATATGCCAGATATAAGTAAAAGGTTGCTATAAGATTTTAAGGATGAATGAGGTGTTTGACATCACCCCCTCCTGACATGCACTGTAATGTTCAGTATTAAATGTGTTTGAGAGCCATGGAGGCGCTGTAAAATGTTTCATTAAGAGATGTTTCTCTTTTTTTTCTAAAGATATAACCAAACATTTGATATTAGAATTTGTGTGTGACATATATTTTAGGTGAATCATGTGCCTTGGTGAGAAAATGTGTTGAAAATGGTGATGATTCATACAGAGTGCATTTTATAGTGTTTTGTTGACATAAATAGATAAATAAATGAAGAAATGAATACATGAGTAAGTGAATGAATGAAAAGATAAAAAATGATTTTATAGATTGATATAAAACCAAAACCACAACGCAATGATAGCAGCACCATGGGCTGTTTGTAAAAACTACTTTGTGCCATACTTTGCTTACATATGATACTTTCTTAAATTCTCTGTATTTCTAAAATTCTGTTCTTTTCTTTGAATTGTGCCAGGACTAAAAGGTTCTTATTATTACATCCCAACTCAATCTTTTTTTGTCTACATATTCATGTAATTGTTGGTTTGTTTTGGACTATTGACTGTAAAAAATAAAAGAAATTTCAATTATTTGTGTCTTCTTTTCCTCATTTGGGCCTTTCTCATCCATTTACATTTTCTTATTAGGGAGGGAATTTTCAAATCCTGAAATATCCTAAAAATTTGAAATATTAACTATCAGAGAAAAATGCTTATACTACTATTGCTTGCTTTAAGTTCTGCCCTGTGTCTTTCCTTGTGTCAGCGATGAGAAATGCAGAACTTCACATGGGTACCCTAATAATATTCATGGAATGACTTGATACGTACACATACATGGAACCACTCCTTATATTCCATAGGTAAAATTTTACATCAATTTACCTCTAAATGATTTTTGCTGAGTTACTCCAAAATCTGAGCTGTCAATTGAAAATTTTGAAATGACAGATGGGGATTCAGGGAATATGTTCAGATGGAAATTGGCTCCATCTAGTGGTCAGTGGAAGAATAACTGGAGAAGCATCTTTCCTCCGGGAGGCATCTTGGGCGCCTCAACCCTACTCATGCAGTGTATACAGTATGACAGGGAGAGTGCTAGAGAGTTTGAGAGAAAAAGGATTTCAAAAGATGGATGTCGAAATTTTATTGTAGGGATCATCATTAGATACAGTATCTACTCACCTCCAAACGGGGTTAGCAGGTAGAGTTTAGTCAAAATCTAAGTGCTTGATATTGTTATACCATTGAGCAATTCAGAGGCCAAAATATTAATATGGATTACAGCAATTCGCAAATAGCAAGGATATGGGAATATGGAAACGAAAATAAGGCATCTCTATCAATTACAACATTACAGTACAGTTAAATTATTGAAGAGATTTGGTAGAAAGAGAAGAGAGGAGGAAGCAATCATGAGGCTCAGACTTGGGCATAGTGGTCTGAATAGCGCATTGTGAAAGGATCCCACAGGATTATGAGAAACTTGTCAGGAAACAGTTGTTTTAATCAGATGTGACTGGTATCGGATACAGAGGGTTTATGAAGACAAAACTGGATGAGATTGGAGAAAAGGAATTTACAGTCAAATGGATTTTAAAGTAAGAAAATTGAAGGAAGTATAGAATTTTAACTGAATGTTTGAAAGATTAAGCTTTAATGGAAAGATTAGAAAGAGGTGTGGGTTGTAGAATTTTAGCAATAGAAGGCGGTAACGCAACAAACGTGGATGCCAACTGCCAATTAAAAACCCAGAAGAAGAAGCAGAAGGAAGACATGCGGAACTATTGAAACTCGTTTCTGGTAGGAATCAAATAATCGGGGACAGTCAAGATGGCGTTCAACTTCGGCGGTGCTGCGAACAATCCTGCGGCAAGTATGGGAATTTTCTTTAATATAGTTGCATTTTACTGAGGCTGGATAAGCGTCATGTACATATTGATCAGGGCACCTTGACGTGTGTACGTCAACATCAAAAGGAAACAGTCAACTGGTAGTTAATGTTACCAAGCTACCGTTAGCAGGCAAAAATGCAGTCCGTTCCTCCACTTGCTAGGGAACATGAGATCGCAGTGACTAGAAGACTACTAGCTAACGTTATCGGAAACGATGTATGGTTTTCTTTTTGAAATGTTTATACAATAACTATGTGCGAATCGATTTGACATTTTAGTTTCGTTGGTTATTCGTTAGTGGGCTAACCGCTGCATCTGTACGGTGTTCTTCCTTAGCTAAGTTGGTTAATGAACACTTAGTATGATTAGTGTTAAACCTAATCGGTACGACTAGAGCAGCTTTTACAGCTTTTTTTCACATGTAATACATTCGTACCCCATTTGCTTTACTCATTTTACTCATGTCATGGCATCACACACACTTACAGCATTCTTATTTTATTGTAAAGGCACGTCTGGATTTTCATTTGGTTCATTTGGTGCCAAAACCACAGCACCAACAGCATTTGGCTTTGGCACCGCAGCCACCACCACCACTGCCTCCTCGGGGTTCGGCAGTAAGTTCATAGCTCTGCTCCATATTCAAAGCATATCCTCTCCTCACTCATTCATTTTATCACTGTTGGTTAGCTAATGTGTTTATAAAGCGTGGGTACCATATCGTTTTGTTTTGTTTTTTTGTATGAATTTTGAGCATGATGTGTGCTAATATGTCAGAAGGGGGGGTCGATTGTTAGACGCAACCCCAGGTTGGCTCTTCAGGGCATGAGAAAATTGAAAGGTCACATTGAATTAAAAGGGGAAACATAAAGAATTCTATTTGGCCACTAGCATTGTTAGTAGTGATCATGAATCAGAAAGGCAAATGACTGTAAGACTATTATGAATGCATTTTCAGAGAAATAATACACCGTTTGGAGTTGCCTCAGGTCATGTAAACAGTATGATGACGAGAAATCAAACTGCCTTTCCCCGTTGGAAAGTATAGTTTTATTCTGTTACTCACTCATATCAAATAGAGTGCAGCAGAAAATTGTCTAGGCTATTTGTGACAATTTGTGACTATTTGGCACTGAAATGTTTCTACTGGGTTCAGGCCCGTTTTTACTGATTGCAAGTTTTGTATCTACTTTTGCCTGTGTCGTAGCTCTTACAGCCCCTAGTTTTGGGGCGACTACCACCACAGCACCCACAGGATTTGGTTTTGGCTCCACCACCACTGGTAAGACACACATACTATCAACAAGGCTTGGCTGTCAGGTGTAGTTTTTGTGTTATTACTGTAACGTTGATTCTGTTGTTTTTTTTTTTTTAAAGGCACTTCCAGATTGTATTTGTAATATCTGAACTCATTCTAGGACTGTCCTTTCTATCATCTAACTTTTCCATGTCACTCTCTCTCTCTCCCCGCTGCCTGCCTCCCCTGGCTGCAGGATTTGGGGGGCTGGGAGCCGGGAACACCACGGCTGGTGGGTTTAGTTTTGGGGGGTTTGGCTTAAATGCCAACACAGCAGCAGTCAGCTTTAATGTGGGGTGCTTTGGTACAGCAACCACCACTGGCACTGTTTTCAATTTTGGTAATAGCCTGGCTAGCACAGGTAGATGACCTTTTTGATTGATTAATCAGTATGGTCTATGTCTATAAATGCGCATTTTCATCCTCTATTTTCACATCTGTGGTGCAGTGCTTTTTCTTCACCTCACATCTTGATTTTTTCCGAAAACAACATGCACTGTTGTTTCCATTTGCATTGTTGGGCACAAAATGCTAAATTATGTCTTGTTGCTACATTCATCTCATTTGATCTGATAGGTATCATACACGGCCCATACATTGTCACCTTCGTTGCAAGAAAAAAGATCAATACTAGGTTGAAATCAAATTTAGTTTTCAGTTCCTCCTTTGTGATCTAGAAAGCTAATTCATGATATTTCTCTAGTTCTTTCATTTCATGATTCTTTTCTCTTTCCTCCATCTATCTGTCTGCAACTCTCCATCTGTCCCCTCCTTTGTTTCCTCTCTCATGATGTGCTCTGTTTCTCAGGTGCTTTTGGTGGCTTTGGCACGACTACAACAGCTGCTGCTGCACCTGGTTCCACTTTCAGCTTCTCTGCTCCCACCAACACCACAGGTCAGAAGTACAGCTGGCTTGAATGACAAAAATCTTCTTAAATTCTTACAAAAAACATTCTGACTTCTCAGTTAATTGTCAAAATATTGGCTAGAATATTCAATTCCCAAAACGATTGATAGTTGCAGCCCTGGTCAGGACCATTCCTCTGGCCCGGGCTGCACTCCGCTCAGCTCAGGCTGGTTGGCTGGCTGAGTCTGAGGCTCCATGCAACCAAGCACTGAGGCAACTAACACACTACACATAATGGCTACACATAGCTGCCACTAGATGTCTTACTCACTCTACCATAACATATTGCCTTCCTTTCATTCCTGCAGTCAGCCTCATGCAAAGCCAGTAGTGTATTTCCCACTGCTATTTTTCACTGTATTGGCATCTTCCTTTTGTTTTAGGAGGTCTGTTTGGTAACACACAGAACAAAGGGTTTGGGTTTTCTTCTGGGCTTGGCACTGGGACTGCCACTGGGACCTCAGGATTTGGAACTGGATTAGGAACAACGGGTCTGGGTGGGTTTGGAGGCTTCAGTATCCAGCCAACTCAGCAGCAGCAAGGTGAGAAACCATATAGACAAACAATGAAGCCGTACTGTTTCCACATGAAGGCCAGGATATCATGTGATTGATGGCACAAGGCAGCCATAGTATGTCATATATTAACAATCAATGTGCAGCTTAAACCTGCTATGTAACTTTATGTAACTTAGTCGTTGGCGGCCCCAAGTGGCAGCAAGAGGTACCTGTTTGTATTTTTTAAGACTTCAATACCTTTAGCTTTCTGTAGCGATAGCCGAAGCACCAGCTCACTCACTGCTGTTCCAAAGCTGTGTACGTTGAGCTCCTAAGTTTCCTTTCGTCACTTCCTGTGCTTCCTGCCGGTGTACCTGCTGACTCCAAACATTCATCGGGGTGAATGGAGCAAATGTACAGCAGCTCAATAAAGGGGGAGGGGCCAGTCTTCTCTGTCGCAGCCCCACTTCATGAACTAGGCTGATAAGGCGCTTTCATTTTTACATTAAAAAAGTAACATAATGCAGCTTTAAGCAATGCTTGATGCAAAGGAAAAAAATACTCTCAAATATAGTGTTATATATTATTGATTACATGCTTAATAGTGTAATTAGTAACATAATCACTAAAGTGATTCATCTGACCTCAAACCCATAGACAGGTCATCAGACAATTTATTCTTATAGAATAAGATCAACCTGACATGTCTCCTCATGTTACTGCTCCCAGGAGGCTTGTTTGGCCAGCAGGCCCAGGGTCAGGCCCAGCCCACCCAGCTATACCAGCAGGTCACTGCTCTGTCTGCTCCCACCCTACTGGGAGATGAGCGTGATGCCATCCTAGCCAAATGGAACCAACTGCAGGCTTACTGGGGCACTGGCAAGGGCTACTATAGCAACAACACCCCACCTGTTGACTTCACCCAGGAGAACCCCTTCTGCAGGTTTAAGGTAATGGGAGATGGCTCAGTAACTTGTAACAGTAACTTGGTTCGCTGTGTTGGTTGGGGCGTTTGTCCTTGTCTGTCCTTACAAAAACTACAAATTCCTGGGATTGTATTCACTCCTGTTGTACTCTGTACTCCATTCCTGTGGGCAACTGTATCCCTACTTTTTGATTATCATGTTTTTAACGGTGTATCCTTGTTGCTGCATAAATGATTGAATGGTATTCCTCTGTGTCTTGACCCCTAGGCAGTGGGCTATAGCTGCATCCCTGGAAGTAAGGATGAGGATGGCTTAGTGGTCTTGGCCCTCAATAAGAAGGAGGCTGATGTACGAGCTCAGCAGCAGCAGCTGGTCGAGTCCCTGCACAAGCTCCTGGGTAGCAACCAGATGCTCACTGTCAATGTAGAGGGTGTCAAAGCCCTGCCTGACGACCAGTAAGTTCCTGTAAAATATCTTATACCACAGCTACACAGATGAATGTTATTATGTTTATTGTCTCATAAAAGAGATGGCAACAGATAACTTGAGCTGCCAAAAAAATAAACAAGCAGTAGAGGGGTGCCGCTGTTCAGATAATGTAACATAAATAAGTTCTCTTAATCACTTTCTGTCTTCCTGCACTCAGGACAGAGGTGATCATTTATGTGGTGGAGCGTTCTCCTAATGGCATGTCCAAGCGGATCCCTGCGAGCACACTCTTCAACTATGTTGAGCAGGCCAATGTCAAGGCACAACTCGCACAACTTGGAGTGGTCATGTCTGTTACACGCACAGAGCTCTCTCCAGCGCAGCTCAAACAGCTGCTGCAAAATGCCCCTGCTGGTAAGCCTGTGCAAGCTTGCATACACATGTGTGCATTTGTGTCATCCTCTTGCCACATTGGAGAACTTGCTGATGCAGTGTGATAAAATAATCATGACTAGCAACTGAGGAGATTGCCTCTCCTTCCCAGGTGTGGACCCTATAATTTGGGAGCAGGCCAAGGTTGACAACCCTGACCCTGAGAAGTAAGTTAGTTGGGAACATTTGTCCAAGGTTTTCTATGGTCAGGCATGTTCTCATGACGATTAATTCAATGTCTTCTCCAGATTAATCCCAGTGCCGATGGTGGGCTTTAAGGAGCTGCTCCGCAGACTGAAGATACAGGAGCAGATGACCAAACAGCATCAGACCAGAGTTGATGTAAATGATAACATTGCTCTCTCGTGCCTCTCGCAATGTGAAAAAAAGGAAAGCACTGACTGGACATGAGCAGATTTCCTTCTGTCTTTTGAATAAGAATAAAATACTTCATTTATTTAGCACGTATCTAAAAGCAGAGTTTACAAAGTGCTTTACAGGGAGGAAAAAAAACAATAGTAAAATACAGAAAGATAAAAAAAAAATAGGCTACACATTCGAGACAATAGGTTAGAATAAATCTGTAAATTGAGATAAAATACCTAACAACACAAGATTTAAGAGTGAGCAAGATCAAAAACATTTAGATAAAAGCAAGTTTATGAAAGTGTGTTTTTGATTTAAAAGATGATACTGAATTTGAGTTTTGGAGCCCTGATCACCTCCAGTCTTGAGTTTAGGCTATTGGACAGTCTGATGGGCTTGAGGATCTCATGCTGCACTGCGGCTCATAGGGAACGAAGACATATGTACTTAAGGCAATGTAGCTAGGGGCAAGAACTAGCCATGCCTTAAATGTGATCAGTAAAATCTTAATTCGGTGTCTGAACTGCTAACCAGAGAAATGCTAACAAACATGTTTTCCTTCTCTTTCACATACACACACACACTCAAAGATTATCTCCAGTGACATTAGTGAACTGCAGAAGAACCAAGCAACCACAGTGGCCAAGATTGCCCAGTACAAGAGGAAGCTGATGGATCTCTCTCACAGGGTGCTACAGGTACCTGCCTCACCATGCTACTCATGCAACAAATAGAGGATTCTCCCATTGGCTTTAAGTGTTTCTGTTGCATTTACTCCAAGAACAGTGACAAGCCCTACATCTAATACCATTTGGGCAGTTCTAAGTGTAGAAAATGAACGGCCTAGGTAGTGTTTGTATCCCTCTTCCTCCCTACTCTTTCCTTCGTATTTATCTCCTCTCCTCCTTTCCTGCCAGGTGCTGATCAAGCAAGAGATCCAGAGGAAAAGTGGCTATGCTATACAGGTGGATGAGGAGCACCTCAGGGTGCAGCTGGACACCATTCAGTCTGAGCTCAATGCCCCAACACAGTTCAAGGTGTGGGGGGGGGGGAATCTATTGCAATCAGGACTGCACAATTATGGCTAAAACCTCAATCCTGCTCAATAACTGATTAAAGAGCAGCCCTACTAGCAAAGCTGTTTCTATGTTCTGTGTTTGTTCTGCATGACGTGTGTGTGCTCTTATTTACAGGGTCGGTTGAATGAATTAATGTCCCAAATCCGGATGCAGAACCACTTTGGGACAGTGAGATCAGAGGAGCGCTACAGTGTTGACGCAGATCTTCTCAGAGAAATCAAACAAGTGAGAGAGAGTGCATCTTAATTGTGCATGTTATGACTGTGACTGTATCTCATACCAGTGTCTATATTTCATTTTTTTAAAAATAACCAGGATTTGTATTGTTTGTCTGTTTGGATTTTTGGGACTAACTGGTTAAATAAAAGACAATAATACAGTTTTTTTTTTTTTTCACCCTCAGCACTTGAAACAGCAGCAGGAGGGTCTAAGTCACCTGATCAGCGTCATCAAAGATGACTTGGAGGACATCAAGCTCATAGAGCATGGGCTAAGCGACAGTGGACACATGAGAGGGGGTATCCTCAGCTGAACACATGCCCCTAATACACACACACACACACTTACACTCTCCTTTTAATGTCAATCGTCTGCAAAGTGACATGCCTTTCACCCAGAAAAGTCAAAATCTTGCTTATACGCTTGTTGAGATGACCCCGGTGCTCTAAATGGTTTTGGATTAATGTAAGTGGGAATTTTGATTTATTTCTCAAACTAATCTGTTGCCTTTAAGTTCCATGGGGGGGGATTATCTGCACAAACCTGAGTAAAGTGACTAAATCTGGAGTAGTTGCTCTCTTTATTTTCCAGTCAGCAATTTCTACTCAAGAAATGCCCACTTTATTGATGCAGTCCATATCCCACTGTGTGTATTGCATACCTAGAAGAAACAAATGATTGGTCAATCTGTGTATTCTGGGATGATTAACAGGTTGGTGGAAAGGCTTGACATGTCTAATAATAGCTTGCCGGTCTTATGGCAAATCCGATTATGGATATAAGACTATGAATGTGACTGACATGTTAACAGTTTACAGGATTGGATGTGTGACGTGCCTGAACACATTGTAAATATATCTTTGTATTGGTTTGATTTTTTTTTTTTATGCTGGTATGAGAATATTATTAAAATTCCATTCAAAATAACCAATAGTTTCTCGGCTGCATCTCTTTTCACGTGTACTCATGGGCAACTCCCCCATGCTCATTTTACAGTGTTTTTGCTCCATATATTGCCATGTAAGCAGTGCCGTTCTCTTGACTGACCATCTGTTGCCCCTATTCTTCATCTATATATGTGCTTGGATTAGATACACCTACATTATTTTGGAAACAATAAGGGAACCGTAGATGTGTCTCAGTGTTTACCACTTTAGATCCTTTCTTTTCCTCTTTAAATCTTAAAGCATGGTCAGTCCAGTTCTATAGCTAGTTAATTTCAGAGTCCTTTCCAACATCCCATCAGAGTAAGGGTTAAGGTGATAGGATTCGTGTCCTGGATTTACATCCTCATAAGGATGAAAGACTGATTGGCAGTTGAACTGATTAAGCAGCTTTCTGACAGATTATAGCCCCTCATCCATATCCCTAGGGTCTGAATAAGTAAATGGTTCTCCTGAGTATATATTTTCAATCTAACTCCCGCCCCAGGCAGCCCTGCATATGCAATTAAATTTTTACTCGGACATAATTTCTGGTATTGACTTCAGAGAGAAAAGACCTGTTTTGAAGAATATTGACATATCAACTCCTCGGTATTCTTTGTAGCGCACAAATGAATACAAACCCTAGTTCTGGGACCATTAATGGTTAGGTTGGGTCAAAAACAAATCGTTCTTTCAATGGTCCTAAACGACCTCTTCTCACATTTTATTTTTAACCATTTTAGGTAAGACAGCAAGGCTATTTCATATTGAGAGCTTTTCTCTAATGCAGTAGTTTGTTTGTGGCTGCTATCATTTTACACACAGTCACAAGACATCGCCTGTTCTAACCTTAGAAGTTGTCATTCCATATATGGGTGCTGGTATTTTACTCTGTAAAATAAACCTCAACATGAAGGCAAGACAACATCGCTTTTTGATGTTTTTAATGCATAACTAAACAGGTGATCATCATTAAATTCATCCCAATCCTTAAAATACACCCTAAACCTCATTTTTGCATGAAAAAAGTAGAAAAGAGCTAAGTGCCTCGCTATGTACATATTGTGTGCAAACATGGGCAAGATGCTAATCATCATTCAAGTCTACCCCAGACACTGCTTCGTGTTTTCTATGCAGCAGATCAGCAGGGACCCCTAACATGCTGCTGCTCCAAATCTACATGTGGGCAGTGAGGTCCACCAGTCGGAAGGCCTCCATAAACTCATTGATATCAATGCTACCATCCTTGTTGAAGTCGATGCTAAGAGCCAGGTCTGCAATGGCTTCGTCACTGATCTCGGTCTTAAGATGGGAGCTCAAGAGTTTCCAGGTCTGACGGAACTCCTCGAATGAGATCAGGCCTGGAAGGAGACAGGGAGAGGAAGAGGCCTTACTAGTACACTGTGCACATTTGTTACATGTAAAATGTGACTTTAAATAACCGTGTTATTTAAACCTCACTTCAGAGGGATGTCCAGGATGTTTTATGGACATCCCTCATCCTTCACCCCAGGGATTAATGCATGTACAGTTGTGGTCAAAAGTTTACATACACTTGTAAAGAACATGTATATCATGGCAGTCTTGAGTTTCCAATGATTTCTACAACTCTTATTTTTCTGTGATGGAATGATTGGAGCACATACTTCTTTGTCACAAAAAACATTCATGAATTTTGTATTATAGGTCTTCTGGAAATATGACAAAATCTGCTGGGTCAAAAATACTTGAACAAATAAGGAAAGTCACTTGGAGCCATCAAAGCAGCTACAGGTCCCAAAATCAACTGTGCAAACAATTGTTTGTAAGTATAAAGTGCATGGCACAGTTGTGTCACTGCCACGGTCAGGAAGAAAACGCAAGCTATCACCTGCTGCTGAGAGACAATTGGTCAGGATGGTCAAGAGTCAACCAAGAACCACCAAAAAGCAGGTCTGCGATGAATTAGAAGCTGCTGGAACACAGGTGTCCACCAGTGTCCACAGTCAAGCTTGTTTTACATCGCCATGGGCTGAGAGGCTGCCGTGCAAGAAGGAAGCCCTTGCTCCAGAAGCAGCACCTTAAGGCTCAACTGAAGTTTGCTGCTGATCACATGGACAAAGAAAAGGCCTTCTGGAGGAAAGTTCTGTGGTCAGATGAAACAGAAATTGAGCTATTTGGCCACAATGACCAGAAATATGGTCGGAGGAGAGAA
>OOFE01036812.1:4697-31702 GCA_900323365.1 Monocentris japonica | reverse complement strand
GAACTGTGGCTGACAAAAGACAAGAGGTTTATTAACCTCTGCAGCGTTTCCTCCTTTAGCTGGTTGGTTTCCAGGTGAGAACAACAACATTCACCAAATAACTGACGAGACGCCTGAAAACGTCTCAGTCCTCTAACAAGAGAACTGTGGTGGTTTGTTAGGAGAGAGAACAGAATCCAACCAGCTACAGGAAACCACCCCAAAACACAAAGCATTATGGGTAGAAGAGAACTGTGGTGGTTCGTTAGGAGAGAACGGAATCCAACCAGCTACAGGAAACCACTCCAAAACACAAGGCATTATGGGTAGAAGAGAACTGTGGTGGTTCGTTAGGAGAGAACGGAATCCAACCAGCTACAGGGAACCACTCCAAAACACAAGGCATTATGGGTAGAAGGAGACTTGGTCAGTCTGGACTGATGCTCATGTTCAGATGTTTCTTCATGTGTTCTTAACTGGTATGAACACCAGAGAAGAGCAGACAAGTCCATCATGGTAGATCAAGTTACAGACTGGAACCAGGTTGGTTTGGACTCTCTAACCTGGTGGGATGACAGGTTACCAAAACTCAACCAATCAACCAGCTGCTGGGGAGTCATGGGACTTCTGGTAAACACAAATACAACAGGAAGTGTGATTCTCCTAATTAGCACCAATTAAGTCCAATAATTAACTAAACAACATTTAAACTAATAAAGTGACGTCACACCAGGAGACGTCAGCCTCACACAAGGAAAAAGTTACACAAGGAAAGTGTCATCAGTTGTATTCAGGAGCTGTTGACTGGGACAGAACAACAAGCTGTTTCATACCAGAAGGATTCAGGACCAGCCGGGGACCCAAACTGAGATGTAGCCTCTCCACATGGGGGCCAGGCTCATTAAAAGCACACTGCTGCTCTTGTCATGTGGGGCCCGGGGCCTCCGGTCCAGCCAAACTCCATTCACAAAACCGGCAGTTTAAAGTGCTCGTGCTTATCGACAACCGGACTTGAGAAAACAGGACTTGAGGAGACCTGCCCGATTTGGCTGTTTGAAGGTTAAACAGCAGCTCTTACTTCAATTTCATCTCAACTTTTAGAACTGGTTCGCCTCTTGTTCCCACAATCTCAGTTCTACCGAAATACGCGGCGCGAGGTGCGAACCGCGGGTAGAAACTGAAAAGAATTCAATACTGAGAATGTCGAGTCATATGTCTGAGTACCTTTTGCCGACAAGCGAGGGGACACTCAACTGACAGATTTTAAATGAAATTTGGGTTGACAAAGTCCTTCCGTCCACACCAGAGAACAATCGGCACTGGGGATTGTTGGGAGCCAAACCAGGTAAAATGAGATTAGTCTGAATAAAACGCGTTGGTAGGACGAGTCCTCCCGCCATGTGGGGACCCTCCGGTAACACGCCCACGGCTCATTTTGGGCCCCCGGCCACAGGTTTAGGAGACTCACCTATGGAGACCAGCTTTATATTCTCTTTATCCAGGAACTCCAGGGCCACCGACACGTTCTCCAGCTTCATCTGCCGGAAGGTGGGCCTGGGGTGGTACTTTCTGTACATCTTCTTGTGGCTGAGGACCTCCAGCAGGGCGATGAGCCGCAGGCCGTCGCCCAGGTCCAGCTGCAGGTCCCCGATCCGCTTGTTGACGCTCTTCAGGTGTTCGTTGATCCAGCGTGTGAAGGTGTTCTGCTGGATCTTCTTCCACGGAGCGTCCTCGGCCAGGTCCTTCTCTGTGGCCGGCATCTTGTCTGTCGGGTTTGACTCTTACTCGGACTTGGAAAGTGTCAGAAAGAGAAGTGAACTTCCTCCGTCGCAGGGCTCGGTGTTTCCTCCGTGCAGGATGGAGTTGCTCTGGAGTTCCGCCGCTCCACAGTCCAGAGTCTGGCTGATGCTGCGTTCACGTGTCTCCTCGAAAGATCGGACTTTTCTTCCCTTTTACTTAGAGAGAGACTACACGCTCAAGCGTATTGCTGCCCTCCACAGGAAGCCAAAGGTAAAATGTTGTTGCTTCCAGAAATTATACATACACACATTTAGCATTTACCACATTGAGCTGATGTCATCACCTGCTAGCAAAGTTTTCAATTTCAAAAATGTGAAACTCCAAGTCAAGTCAAGTTTATTTGTAACATGTGGGGCGGCAGGTTGGCCTAGCGGTTACAGAGACCGACCCATCACCAGAGGGTCGCTGGCTCGATCCTCAGCACCACCAGGAGGGTGTATTCCAGCTGTGAGCTGGTGATTGAAAAATGACTGGTGCCACAGCTACGGTGCCCACCAACACTGCCGAAGTGCCCTTGAGCAAGGCACCTAACCTCCAACTGCTCCAGGCGCGCTGTCTGGTAGCTGACACCTGCGCTGTCCTCTGACCTGGAAAAGTGCATGTGTGTGGGGTGATGTGTGTGTATCTAGTCAGAGGTAGGAGAAGAAAGAAATTCACTGCATGTGTTATGTGCCAAATAAAGTTGATTCATCAACCAGTTCTTCTTCTTCTTCTTAGATACAGCAGGTGTGTTCCATACGGTGAGAAAAAAAAAAGTAGAATAATAACACACGGCAGATTAAAAATAAATATATAAAAAAAGTATTTATAAAGTGTATAAGTACAGGCTGCCAAATAGTGCAGTTGTGTATAGTTAAAAGGGCAACAACACACAGTACATTTGAAATGTAAATATAAAAAATCTCAGTATGAAGTGTGTAAGCCCAGGATGAATGGCAGGGGTGGGTGGTAGAGTCTATAAGGTGCCTAGAGTCAGTGCAGGTTAGGGATGGAGGAGATCGACCAGGATGCCATCAGTCAGCTGTTCAGCTGTCTTGGGGGAGGAAGCTGTCTGTATAGAGGTCCTGTATGGCAGGCAGCTTGGCCCCAATGATGTATTGGACAGTCCACACCATCCTCTGTAGCGCTTCGTGGTCGAGGGCTGTGCTGTTGCCATACCAGGTGGTGATGCACCCAGTCAAGATGCTCTCAATGGTGCAGCTGTAGACCTTGCAGAGGATCTTGGGGCTCATACCAAATCGCTTCAGTCTCCTGAGTGGGAAGAGGCGCTGCCACGCTCTCTTCACAACGGTATAGGTGTGTGTGCTCCATGTGAGGTTTTTGCTGAGGTGGACACCCAGGAACTTGAAACTGTCGATGCGCTCCACTTCAGCCCCGTTGATGTGGATGGGGGCGTGCATGCTCCCCTGCTTCCTGCAGTCCACGATCAGCTCCTTGGTCTTGCCAACGTTGAGAGAAAGGTTATTGTCCTGGCACCACACTGCCAGGCCGCTGACCACCTCTCTGTAGGCCGCCTCATCATTGTTGGTGATCAGGCCTACCACTGTTGTGTCATCCACAACATTGATGATGGTTGGTGCTGTGTGTAAACAGGGAGTACAGGAGTGGGCTGAGCACGCATCCCTGGGGCACTCCTGTTTAGGGTCAGTGTGTTGGAGGTTTTATCGTCTACCCTCACCACCTGGGGGCGGCCTGTCAAGAAGTCCAGGATCCAGTTGCAGAGGGAGGTGTTCAGTCCCAGTGACCCGAGCTTGGTGACGAGCTAACTCTGTTAGCCCTTCTATCTTCATAAATCTTACACTCGTGCTTCACTGTTTCCATCCGATCACAACCAAAACAGCCAGTGTCATTAGAAGCTGGTGTTCCTTCAACAGACTGTACCACCCAGTCTTCATCTTCTTGTACATTCCAGTTGATTCATGGAGCGTTTGATGGATATTGATTCATTTTAGAACTCAGGCAGCAGAACGAAGAGGAGAAAAGCACATCGGGGTATAACTGATGTTTTATTGATTTCATTGGATCAAGTTTTAAACAAAGAGTGGAAACAGAAACATACAGCAGTGTTAATTGTTATTAATTTGTTTGTTTTATTTAATCTTTAAATAAAATAAATAAATAAAATCCCATTGAGATTAAAAATCTTATTTTTCAAGGGAGACCAGGTCAAAACAGCACCAAGATGAATATCAAAGTTACACAAGACAGAAAACAGTCACATGAAATAAGTGTGATCTCTCATATTTCCAGAGAATGCCAACAAATAACGTAAAATACAAAATAACCGAGACTGAAAATTTCCTTTCCCCGTCATGTAGGTTCACTACACTGTTACAAATTTACCAGTTTGCTGGGACTACGGGAAACTCTCCATGATTTCCAATAACCTTGAAGGCAAATGGATGACGTCGAACGTGCCCCGTTCTCAAAGATCGTCTACGTCTGAGAAAACCAATGACTCTATATGTTTTATGAAAAAAAACTGTGCGCCATCTGGTCCGTAAGAAATTAGAAGTGGGCGGTGCCCCCCCCCATGCACACAGCCGGCACCAAACCACAACGTTGTGTCACGGAAAACTACATTTCATCTCTGGATGTCAAAAAATATATCTTTCTGCAACAATAGAACATCGAGTTAGTTTTCCATTAACGTCAATTCATTGGTAAAAGTGTTGTATAGTTGTCTAGTGTGTAGTTGTGTGTTGTATAGTTGTGTAGAGTAGTTGTGTAGTGTATAGTTTAGTGTGTCCATTGAGTTCAGAGACAGAGTGAGAGCTTGTCTTTCTTCTCCTATCTCTGTTCCTCCAGATCTACATTCTTCCTCCAGCCATTAAATGTTATTTAATTTAAATTGGACATTTAAAAAGGAAATTCCACATATTTTAAAGTCATTATATTTTTATTAGTGTTTGATTTCTGTCTATTTATTCTCCATTATTATTACCAGTGAGCCAGTGAAAACACTTCATTCATTTATGTATTTGTGAGATTCTTTCCAGTATCTTTGGTTGTTGTAGGTAAAGATGATGTTTATTTGAGTTGAATTAACTTTTTAAATCGTATTAGTATTATATTAATAATAGTAAACTAGAACCAACATGTCACATAGACAGATAATCAGTTTGAGACAAAACCAAAACCAACAGATTTGTACATTTAAATTGTTCAATCACTCTATTTTAGTTTTATTTGATTCAGTTTCAAACACACCTTCTGCTGATCCTCTGGCTTTAGAGTCAGTCCAGGGTAGACAGAGAGAGAGACAGACAGGGAACACAACTCTTGATTCCTTCTACATGTTGAGACAATCTTAGAAAGATGACATCATGACTCAGCTGGATGATTCATGTGTTTGTGGTGTGAAGACATCAGCTAATATCACAGTACACACACACACACACACACCAAGTCCAGACCTGACTCTCACTACCAGTTCTCATTCAAGTGTCATTGCTTGTTCATCTCTCTGACATTCTTTGTGTGTGAGTGACATCATGCAGATATTAGCAGTGTGTATTGATGTCTTATAGTATTTAAAGCTAACCATTCAGAAGTCCTTCTGTATTTATTTGTCCCCATCACACACCCTCTCCCATGTTTTCACACAGACCTGATGAAGTCACCATGAGGAGCCACAACAAAACATGTAGAAATATCTTCATCATCCTCCTCCAGGCTTCTGTTGACTATCTGATCATTTCCAGCTGCTTCATTCTTTTCAGGTGTTGTAGCCCCGCCCCCTCTGGCAGCCATCTTGGAGGTCCTCAGCTCTCTGATCAGCTCAGAATCAGCTTTATTCACCAAGTATGTGTACACACACAAGGAATTTGACTCCGGTTTTTCCATTGCTCTCTTGTACTTACATAGAATAGACATACAGCAAAAACAAGAACAAAGCTGGTTGTGTTTCCGTCTCAACAGAGTTGAATCTTCATGTTAGTTTCTGTCTGTTTCTGACTGAACTGATCATTTGATCACTGATCATCTGATTGATTTAGTGTTTGGATCATGTAGCTTGTTAGCTAGCTAACCATAGTATCTGGTCAGCTAACCATCACTGTCTTGTTAACACATCTGGTTAGCACACTAGCTAACGTATCTAGTAGAAGCTAGCGTTAGCAGTGGCTAGTAGCCCCATGTTAACAGTAACTAAACTAGCCTGCTGGCTAGTTAGCTAGCTACCAGTTTGTTCAGGTGAACTGAGCTGACTCTTCTCAAGCTACAGCTGGTTGCTTGTAATGTTGGTGATACTGTTGAGCATCTGATCGTTGACTAGAACATAAAATAGAAATGTGAAGTCACGTGACTGAACTGTCCCTCAGAAGGCTTGTTGGAATGCAAAAATACAGGGTGAGGGTGTCTGAAACCCTGACGGTGTTGGCTTACATCACAAATACGCTTTTCTAATCTTTATTTCTCCAGGGAAGGTGGACAGTGCTCCACCCTGATTCACATCCATCCAGTTACACACACTCACACTGGGAGCTGACCCCACCTGGACCAGTTGGGGGTTCAGAGCCTTGCTCAAAGCTATGTTAACAGTAGCTGTTGAAGGAGTGGAGGGGTGGGTGTGACACCTCTGGGTGCTGTTTATCATCTCACTGGGTGATGATTAGAACTTCCTGTCTGGAGGAGCATTATGGGATATGTGTGTGTTGACTTGCATCTCCATGGTGATTCAGACAGACTCAAGATCGCCCCTCCAAAGTGCTAACCACAAAACATAAAAACAAGTAATGGTAAAAGACATGAAAAAGGGAAGAAAAACTGAGAAACATTCAATAGAAAACAGAAACCACACAAGATCCAACCATCTCCATCATGGACACGTGGTCATTGGAAGCCTTGAGGTTAAACCAGTAGAGACTGGTTGTACTGGTCAGCTCTCGGTGGATTCAGTAGAGACTGTGGTGGTACTGGTCAGCTCCTCTGGGTGAATAATGGACAGAAGAGACTTGAAGCTGGTTTGGTGGGTCAGCTTGCTACAACTTTAATCCAAACGTCGCTCTGCATATGCAATACATCTTCATCTTCATCTTCATCACCTCTACATAGCGCTCTCATATCATCTCTAAACATTTATAACAAAATAAGTCTAGTAGCACATCATTCCATTTTATTTTACAATTCTCTCTCCTGTAGTGTTTTTCTCTGTCAACATCAGGAATATTTTGCTCGTTTTTTTTTAACACAGAGACAAGACAAGAGTAAACCGACAATGAGAAACGCTGCTCTGTTCACCAACACACACGACCAAATAACTTAGTTCCCACTGAAAAACAACCAGGCCTGCATCATTTGGAGAGGGACACACCGCCATGTTGGAGTACTGATGACAAAATCAGAGATCAGAACGTTGATGCTTCTTCCTTCCTGGTCTTTTAGACAAGGTGGAATTATTACTCATCGTTTTGTATGTCTGACTACACTGGCTGATTTTCACATTCCTTAATAGAGCAACGTCCAATGTAATGGTGGGTTTCCAGGCTTTTTCCAAACTTTCTCAGTATTTTTGTGTTTTTCCAGCCTTTTTAAGACATTTTCAAAATCATTTTCCAGACCTTTGTGGGAACCCTGTATATACTCTGGAAAAGAAGTGGCAAAGTTAAAATCTTTTTAATGTGTCATGTTTTTCTTCCAACGTGGCGGGTTACCACTAGTTAACCGCTCTAAACTTTGACAGGCCTCCGGCAGTCCAAACTGTAGGTGTGTGTGTGTGTGGTTGTGTCTGTGTTTGTCTACACACATACACAAACTCTGGTGTTAGTTACATCAGAGGTACTTTAACCCCCGTCGTGCCCAAAATTAGAAAATAAATCAGGTTTTTATCATTTGGCTGGGACTGCAGACGCCCTCCCCCTCCCAACGCCACGTTAAATATCCAACATGGCCGACTAGAAACAACAGAACACAACAGACCAGAGCCGGGCTTTCACAAAACCGCCTTCAGATGAACACTACTGGTGTGTTAAGAAGTACACACTAATACTGAGTTAGTAGCAGTAAGTAATAAACCTACCATGGTGGAGCAACACAACTGAGGAGCTGTTACACCTCCAGAAGTAAATCATCTATTAAGGAGCATTAACACAGTAGTAATGTGTCTTTACTGGGGTTCGACCTATATCTGGGGCCGATACTGTGATCCGGTGTAGTCTGATTGATTACATATTTATTGTAGAATTGATACGCTAGTTATCGATGGTTCTAATAAGACATTTTGATCAAGTATTATGATCATCCTGGGATTCAACTGAGAGTTTTAGTTAAATTCTGTTAGAGAGGCTTTTGCAGCCTGACAAGAATGAAACTGTGGGAGAAACGCTGAATACATGAAATATTTTGGTCAAGAAAATGGTCAAATTAAAAAAAAAATTGAATATGGGCACAAAATATCTACTAAAATATCTGCAGCTTCAATCCAAAAATATTGGTTTTGGCATTCAAAAACCCATATCGGTCTAACTCTGGTACTAGGAGCAGCTAGCTGGTGTTGATTGATTCCAATGAGGAATGCTAACGATGCTAACGAGCGTTTTTTAAGAAAAAGGTGAAAATTTTGCCCTGGTGTGGCGCAGTACCCGACTAGCGTTCAAGATGAAAATGGTGCTGGCTGAAAGTAACTGGTAACGGCTCAGAGCTCTTCTTCTGTGGCGCTTTGTGAGCGCGATAAAGATATTGAATATCAGCTATTGGCATCGGCCATTGGAAACACCCATCGGTCAAACCCTCATACTTACATGACCTTCCCCGAGGTGAACAGACAGCTCAGCAGACCAGAAGAAGCATTACCGTTCACCTCTGCTCTGTTTGTTTACGACAGGATGAAGACGAACTTCATCTCAGCAGGTTAATATGGAAACCGGCCTGCTGCGGAATAGTTTGGTACCCAGAAAGCCTCCCAGAGAGCCTCGCCAAGGCTGCGGTAAAACCAAAACTCCCCACCACAACCGAGAGAACGGAGAAAAAAAAACAACCAAAAACCAAATGAAACGAAATAATGAACCCCAAAGTGGCTGGATCCTCTGTAGAAACCACAACCTTTATATTCCCTCTGTCTCTAGAATTATATACAATTACACTTTATACAAGTAAAGCAGTGATGCTCTCCTCACAGCGCTGTGTGTGTGTGTGTGTTCTAGGTGGAGCTGCTCTTGGAGAGGTTGGGGTAGAGGACTGCTGCTGTCATGGCGACCATCACCGCGACGACTGGCATCCAGGGGCTCCAGCCGCTCTGTCAGAGAGAGAGACAACACACACACACACACACAGAGGAGACAGATAAAATGAAGTTAGTTTGCAGCATCTAGTCCATTATTTCACCTAAACTGGACTGAAACCAGGAGAGAGAGGAAGACAGAAGAAGAGAAGGAGAGAAAAAGACGACAACTGAAAATAAAAAAGGAGGTTAATAAAGATGAGAGAAGAGAGACAAGGAGGAAAGAAAGAACAGGAGGCAGCAAAGTACAAGAGCCAGAGCAGGTTACCTGAGTGGAAAGTCAAAGAGTTAAAGTTTTCCTTCCCAGCAGGGAACTGGAAGCACTGGTCTGACATTCCCAACAAATAGACAGAAGACAGGCAGCAAACACAGCAAGAACCAGCACAACACAGGACACGAGACAGAATGGAGAGGCAGAAATAAAGATGGAGAAAGTAGGAGGACGGTGGTAGGAGGGACAATCAAGCAAAACGTAGAACAAAAAAAACCTTTTAGAATTAAATGAAAGAGTAAAAGACTGAGGTTAAACCAGCAAACCTGCAGTGAGTCAAAAAATGAGAGATTAAGGTGGATGAAATTTAAATGAATTGAAGCAGCACTCCTGTCGTGAGTTGGAGAAAAAAAAATAAATTCAAATAATAAAATACGCACCAACCCTGTTGCAACCGATGGAGACAAAAGGTTGCACACAATGAAATTAATAAAATTAACTGAAGCACCTACCCAATAGTGAGGGAGCTGTGAAGAGACAGTGAGGCATGCAGGAGGCCCCGGGAGGTTCCAGGACATTCCAGAATGTCCCAGGAAGCCCCAGGAGGTTCCAGGACATTCCAGGATGTCCCAGTAAGCCCCAGGAGGTCCCAGGAGGCTCCAGGACATTCCAGGATGTCCCAGGAGGTTCCAGGACATTCTAGGATGTCCCAGGAGGCCCCGGAAGGCGAGTGTGTTAGTCAGTGACCAGCTTAAAGGGACTGTCAGATGGGTGGTGAGAGCCCGTCCCTTTACAGGGATACCTTTTTCTGTTTTCTCTTCTACTTGGGTGTGGCTGAAACACCTGAATAAGTAGTAGGGGTGTCCACTGACTTTTGGCCATATAGTGTATGTATTCTGATCCCATCAGCTGGCCGTCAGCTGACGTAAGGTATCCCTTGAAGAGGAGGGGCGAAGATGCAGAAATAAGTCTTGAAGGGAAATGTAGGAGGTGACAACGCCGTCCCGGCCAATCAGAATTCAGGGTTCAACTCATATGGAGGGAAGGTTTTTTCATGACCTGGTTGGTGTGTACAACATCGCTGGGATTTTAAAATCGTAAGGGCTCTCATAAGGAATCATAACACATTCATAATGCTTATGAGAGCATATAATGCTTACTGCATTTTATCAGCACTCAAACATTACAGGGATAACTAAAATTATAGTTTATGTGGTTTCCAGTCTTTTAGCACAATTTGTTTTGATGAATTTCTCAACCAAAGCAAGTCATGTGAAATTATACCTGTTGGAAAAGCTAAAAATGAAATGTCGTATCAAAGAGTGTGTGTCCAAAGTTAACCACCAGTATGACATGGTGAACAGACAGGCCAATATCTGCCTGACACATCATGAGTCTGATGTGTTCCTTATCGATGCCCTCATGATGTACTATAGATACACAAACAGCAGCAGCTACTTTTCATACTTTGGCACTTTAAAGGTCAAAAGTCATGACTAGGGTTTAGGTTTCATAAGCTGTGCCCCCGAATTCATGAATGACCAGGATGATGTTTTCTCCTGCCTCATCTCTCCTTCCGGAGCAGGATGGAGTGATGGATGGAGAGAGAAACTTCTGTCGGTGTAATACCTTTCTACCACAACTGGCCGAAACACCAGTAGAGCAGAGCCAGGACAAGGCCCATGAATATGGCTTGGACAGGCTGCAATATGGATGGCTAGAGGGAGAGGAGAGGAAGAGAGAGCAGGGATAACAAGAAATCAGCCTGCAAATCAACCAAAACCAACATGGAGGATGGAGCAGCTCGAGTGAGGGGGAGGGGGTCTCTGATTCGACTGAACTAACCTTTAAAATCAAACAACTGAAAACATGGAGGGACTGGAAGAGGGGAGGGTAAAAATAGGAGGGAGGGAGAGAGAGAGAGAGAAAGGGGAAGGGAAAGAGACAAAACAAGGGAAAGAAAGTATGGGAGAAAGAACTAGAGAGGGCAAGGGGGAGAGAGAAAGGGTTGAGAGAAATAGGAAGAAACTAGACAGACATGAGACAGAAGAAAGGAAAGAGGAGAGAGGGAAACAAGAGGAAAGAGGGGGGAATAGAGAGAACAAGGGAAAGGAACAGGAAGAAAAAAGAAAGAGGAACATACAGGGTTTGGAGGAGGGAGGGTCAGGTTCAGTCATATTAACAGATGTCTCTACCAAGCAGCACCACAACCATTCACAGAGCACCACAGAAGAAGAGCTCCCACCACACAGGAGACAAAGTGTCTACCTCTTTTCCTTAAAAAACGTCTCGTTAGCATTCCTCATTGAAATCAATCAACACTAGCAAGCTGCTCGTGGTACCAGAGTTAGACCGATATGGGTTCGAAGGCTGAAGACAGTAGCCGATTTTCTTCAAATTTCATGCCAAAGAATAATAATAATAAAAAATAAAAAAATCACAGTATTCAGTGTTTCCCCAGAATTATATTCTTGTCAGGGTGGAAAAGCCTCTGAAACATTTAGACCATCATGGGACACTAAAACCCAGGATGATAATACTAGTAGTATGAATGACAGTACTACCACTACTACTACTTTCATCATACTTCATACATACATGAATCTGATCAAAATGTCTCATGAGAATCAGTCCAGTTCAGTTCAGTGTAGGATTGATCAATTCTACAAAAAATAGGCCATCACTCAAACTGCATCCATCTTATCAGAGATGGATGACACTGACTGGATCATATCTGATTTTTAATAAAAGGACAATATTGGCCCCAGATATCAGTCGAACCCTACGTTGTACCCATCTGAACATTTGAACGAGGAACACTAAACATGAGTGCCAATACACGACCAAACGTTTTCCAACACTGCGTTTCTGGTGAAGATCAATTTACTACTTTAAAACAGTGATGTTCATGTGGTCATGTGACTGGATCAGAGCTCTTATTCTGAAAAGCTTTGGGAATACGGAACCTGATGGCACTGTCACATCTAGAAGCTGCTAGCAAGGAGGAGGAGAGGAGAGGAGGAGGAGGAGAGGAGAGAGGGGGGTGTTTGGGTGACCTGCTGCTTTCTGATTGGTGGTTTTTCTTCAGCAGACCCTCATCTGATTAAACTAACAGCCGGTTATTACGCTAGGAACAAAAGCCAGGAGAGGACAGCGACATCACAGCAGCCAGAACAGCTGTTTCAGTGCTACCAAACTGCAACTTGTGTTTTCCCTTTACTATGGTCATTTATGTGTTGAGTGAGTTTGGTAACCGCTGGGGTCCGTTTAAATTCCTACTCAACTATTTCAAAATTACATTACAAGAAAATGCTTCATTCCTTAAAAACATTTTTCCCACGGCGCGATGATCTTCAGGAGGCAGTCAGGTCCCTCCTCTGTACCTGGACGCTAAGAAACTTTGTCTGAAGCCTTATTCACACAGGACCCGTGACAAGATTTTACCATTTGTCAGTTTCTAATTCAGTGGAGCAAAACTTTGTGTTGAAAACCCATCCAATCCAAACCCTTCCGTTAGAGATTCCACTACTGCTTCCATTTCCATGACTAGAGGCCAGGAATCACGCGTCTGTTCGAGGAAAAAGAAATTGCACACCAACAGTAAATTACTGCTGGAATGACCTTGAGTCGCACAGGGTTCGATTTATCACGTCATTGATACCGCAATATTTGCTTTACGAATTACAGACACTGCAGATTCACACGGGATTAAACTCACTGATGATCTTGTCAGTACAAGACACGGGACGCCCCAGGCGACATCAGTTCCGTACAAAGGACCGTTTGAGGCTGCGGTGTGGATGTGGACGTGGATGAGAAGCATCAGTCTCTTCTTCAGATAATGTGATTTCTTCTCCAGTCAACACGGTCAGTCTAGGATTGGCCAATCATTCTTCAGTTTCATGTTACACTTCCTGTTTTGGGCTGCTGTGACATCACTGTCCCCTCCTGGCCTGTCCTCCTAGTGTATCAGCAGCAGTGATGTGGTGTGTGGTAGTCTGAACCAGACTATTTCTGATTGACCAGCTAATGAACGTTGTGAAACTATTGATCAGAATAAGAAATGAAATATTGATTTAACTCTGTCCAGTATTCACTGAGAGAGGACATGTGGGTCAAACTCACCACATGAGAAAATAAAACCAACACTGCTACCGGTCCCGTTCACATCTTTTGGTGAAACAAAAAATTCATGGCTTTTGTCTAATTTTGTTTGCTGTAATATATAATATATCTGAGTATAAAGAATCTGTCAATACCATCAATTTAATAGTTTTCTTCAATGAAACATTTGAAAATAAACCTGCATATCACTGTAAAAAGATTAAGACCTCTAAGGCTCCGTTCACACTGCAGCTGATATTTCAATTCCCATCTGACCCACATCACATGCTGAGTCATGTGACCTACATGATACTTGTATTTGAACGCCCTGATCACAATTTATCAGCGTTGAATGACATGACAACTAAATCTTCCATCATAATGTTGACAGCTGGGCTGAGCAGCGAGCAGGACAACGAGACACGTTGGATAGAAAGACAGACAAACACAATTGGTATTTGGGTCAAAACTAAGCCAGACAGACCAAATGTGATGTTATTGATCCTCTGAGCATCACTGTCAGTTGATATTGGCATGGATATGGTTACATCCTGGAATAGATACTGTCATAGATATGAGCAACAATTCAGAATCGTTTGCAGTGTGAACAGAGCCTCACTTCTGTATTCAAGACATTTTCATACTTTTTGAGGGCCTGCAGATATAAGAGACCCTCAGTCAAACAGCTCTTCTTCTGTCCTCTACACCTCCTCCCTCCTTCACCCATCAAACCCTGATGGATGGACCTCTAGGGGGACGTGGAGGCTGCTGAGTGCAGCCACTGTAATTATATCTGTCTGTGTGTGTTTATGCAAGCATCTAAGCATCCATGTAAGTGTGTGTGTGTGCTGGTTCTTGTGTGTGTGTGTGTGTTTATATATACTTACATTGTTAGCATTCGCAGTTTAAAGCCAGTCTCATATTGCTCTATCTTCTGTGTGTGTGTGGACTCACAGTGCTGGTCTTGGCCTGCAGTAGTTTCAAGGTGTGGGTGTGTGTGTGTGGACTCACGGTGCTGGTCTTGTCCTGCAGTAGTTTCAAGGTGTGGGTGTGTGTGTGTGGACTCACGGTGCTGGTCTTGTCCTGCAGTAGTTTCAGGTTGCTCCTGCATTGCTCCAGCTCCTGATGGATGTTCAGCTTCTCCTGCTCTGTTCTCTCGTAGCGCTGACGGAGGTCCAACAGCTGGGACTGAGTGTCTTCATACTACACACACACACACACACACACACACACACACACACACACACACACGAGTCTAGTGTCCCATCACTGCTATGATATATCACTATAAATGATATAAATTGACTCTTCAGGACTTAGAGGAAATGAGTTGTCTGTGTACCTCTCTCTGCAGTGTGTGTGTGCGGGCCTGGGCCTGGTCCAGCTGGCTCTTCAGCTTGGTTGCATCCTGTAGGTGTTGGTTCTCCAGAGAACCCAGTTTGTCCTGCAGAACCTCCTCTCTCTTCTCCAGAGACACCAGACTGCTGCTGAGAACCAGGCTCTGCTCCCTGGTGCTGCACAACAACACAACAACAGGTCAACAACTGGTCAACAACAACTGGTCAACAACACAACAACAGGTCAACAACAGGTCAACAACACAACAACAGGTCAACAACAACTGGTCAACAACACAACAGGTCAACAACACAACAACAGGTCAACAGGTTTCTCTGGATGAAGCCAGAGACTTTCGAATTTTTCTCTTAAATTTCAATTTGTCTCTTCCTGTGTGGAGAAGATTTCCCACCAGTGACCAAACCGACACCAGGATCTAATTTGGACCAATGGGGTGAATCTATGCTCTCAGTTAGTGGGGATGGAAAGTTCTGCTGCTGCATCACTTCCTGGTTCAGACTGAGAAGACTGCCGGAGGTTAACAGTGAAACCTTGCCACTGGGCGTGTGTCCTGCTGTCAACAGCACAAATAATATTAAAACCTGTTTTATTTTTAACTTCTAAAACCACGCTCAGCTCTCAGCCCTGCTGGGAACTCGCAGCAGCATCTTTTTCTACAGAGAAAAAGGAGCCAGCGCAGCAGAGAGCTTCCTGGTGGACGTACAGCTCGATAAACAGTTTCAACCGACTGCTGATTGGTCTATCTGGTTAGCTGTCAATCAACTGTCGTCCCTCCTCCCATCCTCTTCCCTATGGTTCCTGAATCAACCAGTCAACTGGACAGCAAATCCTCCACTTTCCCTCTGTCATCTCCCCTTGCTCTCCTCATGTTTCCTCCTTCCTCTTCTCAGTCCTCTTTCCTGTTCACCCACCTCCTTCCCTCCTGTCAATCTTCCTCTCATCCATCTTCCTCCCTCTCTTCACTCAAACTCCTCCTTACTTCTTTCAGCTCCTCTCAATCTCTACCTTTATGTTTCTCCATCCCTCCTTCTCCATCTTTCTCTCTTCTAGTCAGCAAGTTGTCACTCACCTGTCTCTCTCTCATCTCCTCTGGTCAGTCTTCCTCTCTCGACCGCCTCTCTTTCTATCCAGACAGCTGTCTATCCATCTCTTCACACCATAGATCTAATTAAACTGCTGACCACCTCAGTTACTGAACATTTCAATTGGTGTCAATGGTGAACTTTAGTATCACACAGTCTAAATGTTAATATTGATCAGTGTTAACAGAGTTCTACTGTCAGCTTTTTCAAAGCTATTGGTTCCAGTGGAGAGTTGCAGTATCTTGTGGCTGAAGTCTGCAGTTTTCAGAGCCTTTGCAATAAATTTGTACTGGAAAAACTAAAAACAATCTGTGTTTGAGTTTTCAGGTTAAAATTATACATGTTTTTAACATATTAAGGCATTTCTCTTTTTTGTTTTTACACATTTAAAGTCACTGTTCTGTCTGTCCACTCTGTCTCCAGTAGGGGAAGTTAACGTGTGTGTACCTGTCCAGCTCGGCCTCCAGGTGGTGCAGTTTGTCTGACAGAACGCTCCTCTCAGCTCTCAGACTGTCACACTCCTGCTGCAAACACACACACTGCTGCTGCAACGCAACACACTCCGCTGAGACAGACAGGCAGACAGAAAGAGAGAGACAGGCAGACAGACAGGCAAGAGAGAGAGAGAGGGGGACATTATTTCTATCCTGTTCTATTTTTCATTGCTGCATCCTGTTACTATTTGCTGTTGCAATGAAAAAGTTTGCTGTCAGGGACTCAGTTTTCCTGGATGTCTTGTTGCACATCATCTAGCAGCAGTCGTGGCCAAAACGTCATTATCAAAAACTACAACACACCCCAAGAGGTGCAGCCTACTGGCAATGATGACCAGAGAAAGGGTGTGCGCGCTACCGCTGAAACACTGGTGCATCAAATAAATGTCACAGCAAAGAAGAAAAGAGCGTGCAGCGTTTTCAACAATATATAATTTTGTTATGAAATCCAAATCCTAGGCATGAGCTTTACACAGAGTACCGCTGTCATTTAGAGTTACAGCCATTTACTTCCTTCTGTCTGCCTTTTTCATTTTTCAATTTTTAAAATCTGAACGACTCAGCATCAAAGCCAGCTTGAAGTTAATCGCTGTCCCGACGAACAAAGAAGCCGCAAATATGAAGACGTGGATGTGACAGTAACGTTTGGAAGGCGACGTGTTTCTGAGGGATTACTTCCATCTCTTCCTGTGGTTGTCGGGTGACTGACAGGAAGCAGAAAACACTGAGCACAATGAAATAACTGGTTAAATGAAGACTTCATGTTCACTGTGATGGATTATCTAGTCTGTGGAAGTTTTCAAAATGGACAGAATGAATGAGGAGAGGGCCAACCTAGACGACTGGCACACTTTAAAAACACACAGCGGTATTATCTTTTAAAAAAACAACGCAAAGGTAGTTTGGTGTGCTTCGTTTGCAGGGCAGATGTGGTTTGGCCATAAATCACTTTGGCTTTTCAAAATAAAACGTCCCTTTAAAAAAAAAAAAAAAAAAACATCTTGGCCCCCGCAGAGGAACATTACTAGTGCACACACACACAGCTAGATAAATCCACTACCTACAGTCAAAACATAGCGCACGCACGCACGCACGCACACAGGCCTCACCCTGCAGCTGGTTGGCAGTGTGCTGCTGGCGCTGCTGCTGTGTGAAGGCCTCCTGCAGTCGGCTGATCTCTTCTTCGTATTTGGCAGCGGTGTTTCTCCAGTGCTCCAGCTCTGAGCGGACGCTGCCCAGGTCAGCCTGCAGGGCAGCGATCTCGCGCTCCCTCTCCGCTGTGCCCGCCTCCATGGCGTGGCGCAGAACAAGAATCTGACAGCGGAGAAACGATCCAGTTAGGACGGGATCCAGCTGGGATTTAAAGGTTCATTGGTCCTGTAGCTCAGTAGAGCAAGGCACCAACACTGCCAGGGTTGGTGGTTCAATTCCCACCGGTTAAAAAACTATGCAATCAAGGTGCTTTGCAGAAAATTCCTTCCAACAAATGACAAATGTTTAAATCAAGAAGAAGTACCGATTCTGCCCATGGAGCTACTGTATATACTACTTAACCATGACACTGTTGTAAACCCCAGAAGAAGAAAAACAACCAGATGTCTGACAAACTACAGACTGAAGCTGGGTCTGTCACATATATTCAGTTACAATTCCACCAGAGGTGGAGTCAAAGCAGAGCTCAGAAGTATTGAGATGCATTGTGGAAAAACGTCCCTTTCAGAGGGGAGTGTGAAGGCAGACAGTAGGGGGAGCAGTACCTCCTCCTGGGCCAAGTACAGCTCCTCCCTGGTGCTGCAGATGGTGCTCTCCCTCTGCTCCCTCAGCGCCTCCATGTCCGCCTGCAGCTTCCCCAGCTGGCCTGCAACGCACGCACGCACGCACGCACGCACACGCACACACACACACACACACAGGAGAGTCAAGAGGGAGCAATATAGATTATCGTAAGATAGTATATAGTATTTGTTTAGTTGACTGTGAGTATGTATGTTCTCACTCTGTAGGTACTGGATCTGTTTGGTTGACTCCTCAGTCAGCTGAGAGTTGCTCCTCCTCTCCTCCACCAACAGAGCTACAACACAAACAGACCAAGACAGTCAGACGGACAAACATCTCCTCCAACCAACTATGCTCTTCACCTGCTTCAGTATTTTACCTTCTACTTCATTTCTTTCAATATTTCACTCTGACTTCCTGTGAATTTGTTGAAGGTAATTGAATTTCCTCACAGACCTGGTTGGGAGTTTCAGTAAATATCAAGCGCCAGAATATGTTTCTTATTCTTTCAGACATTTCTGCTTGCCGGTGTTGGCTAATCCCTGCATCTATAATCATCAATGGCAAGTATAGCAGCAGTACTTACATTTTTCCTCTCATTGTTAGTAATGATATTAGTACTCTTAGTTCCAGATATTTCATCATACCGGTGCTGGCTAATTCCTGGGTCTGTTATTATTATTGTTAATATTAGTGATATTAAGTACCTTGTAGCTCCAGACATTTCTGCTTCCCGGTGTTGGCTAATTCCTGGGCCTCCAATAGTTCTCTATGGAGATGGTGGATGACCTGTTCCGTGTCTCCAGGCTCGAGACCGGCCCGACGCAGCTCATCTACAACACACACACACAGTTAAAAACACCTTCTGAGCTAGCTGTGTGTGTGTGTGTTTTTCCCTAAGTGTAATCATCCAGGATTTTCTAATTCCATTTTAAATGGCAGTTGGAATAAAGTTTCAATTTCAAATGTCCAGACTTGAAAGGCCCTGCAGACCCTTCCAAAAGTCAACACCTACCTCAAGTGGCCCGTTAAAAAAAATTACAGCTCTTAGAGGAAACACCCCCTCTAGTGGCCAGTTGAAGACATTACAGCTCTCCTAAAGGCTGGTCTACTACACAGGACGTGACTCAGCCGCCTTTTTCTGTTTCAGCAGAAACGCTTTCATTTTAACCGACGCTGAGTCTCATCACTGCAACCTGAAGCGTGGACGCACAAGAACTGCTGCAGAAGCAGAACCAGTGTGGGCACAAACGTAGGACTCGCACATAGTACTACTACTACACGTAGTGCTACTCGGCCTTTAGCGCTGCTGACGTGACACAATCTGTGTAGACTTTGCTTAAGCCACCTGCAGTGACCATGGGACACCAAAACGCTCTACTGAAACCAATATTAATGAAATTAACACAATTTTCTACTGGAACTGAACGCAGTGGTTTACAAATTGTCTGAAGCAAAATTATAGGCCATGTCACACTAAAATTAATGTACTGTACTGAATTTGTCTAATTTTTGTATGGCCTGTGATGTCTTTTCGCTAAAATAAAATGAGTAATATAAAAAAAAAGTAAAATGAGGATAATAAAGTTATAACAGAGTAGCTGACCCACCTACAGGCAACCTGAGGTCCCATGACCCTGGATGACCTTCCAGTAAAACCTGGTTCAGCTTCACATGGTTGCTATCAAAGCTGAGCATAGCGCTATGTGTCCTAGCTAGTCCTGTTACTGTGTGATTATTATGATAAGACTTAAACCCCTCTGGAGACACACACCATGGCAAATCTGACGTAGCACCAGGCCCTCTGACACATCAAAGCATTTGAAAACACACATCCCTCTTCTTCTATAATAATTCATTGTCCTCCAACCTTGCAGTCATCACGCTACAAGTCCTGAAAACCAACACCGTGGAAACAAACACAACCAACCGAGCCTGAGCCTAGCTTAAGCTGGCCCAGCCCAGCACTGCGTGGCCTGGCATGTCAGTAACTTTCCGCTGAGCTGGTCTTCCTGTACACATTACATAACATTACAGTCATTTAGCAGACGCTTTTATCCAAAGCCACTTACAAGTTACAGTTTTTACACTACGTGGGGATTGAACCCACGACCCTGAGACTGAGAGTCTCCTGCTCTACCAACTGAGCTATCAGGGCCAGATAAACATAGTCTGATTCATCATTTTGTGCTATGGAGTGAATATGATGCCAATACAATTTAAAAATTTCAAATGGTTTTGGCATTATATTTCCATTCACAATCCACACACGTATGCTGCTTGTTAACCCCGGATCGTCGACTCGCAGGCACCTACGTCCCTCTAAGTGCGGACGGGAACTTCTCTAGTGCGGGTGTCCCCCGTCTGTTGGTTAGTTTCTTTTCCTCCACTTAATAATATACTTAAATTCAGCGGGTTGTCTTGTCTGATCTGATGTCGTAGTCAAATGCGCCAGTCGGGCAAGGGGGCCCGGTAAATCGGTAAGGAAGGAAAAGGTCTGTGGCCAGTCTCCGCCAGGCAGCTCTACCTGTGAGTCTGTGCACAGAGTCATGCCTGATAGAAACTAACCAGGATTCCCTCAGTAGCAGCAAGAAAACAGTCTTCCCTCTTTTCTTGCTGCTACTGAGGGCCGAATAAATGTGAATATATGTGGATTTTTTCCTGGAAAAGCCAACGGCCAACAGTAGTGCCAAACCTCATAAACAACAAAATGTTTCAGCGACCTAGTGGGAAAAAAAGACCTAATAGGCTGCAATGGTGTATTTGCCAAATTGTCTTCTGCTTATTCTTTTTTGCAATCTAGTTTCATGTCGAACAATTTCTTTTTAACCTCAGCAACGGTGTGTTTTTCTGCTGAAACAGCACTGACAGTGTTAATAATTTCTTGCCATGCTTTACTTTTATCAGTTCTTGTAACTCTACTGCTTATGTTTTTGAAAACTCATTTTTCCCATGCACACAACACTTCAATTTTGGACTCCAAGTTCCACTTCAAGTTCCTCTTTTCCCTATTTGCCCCATGGTTTATTTGCACACGACCCTTCAGTCTGCATTCCTTTTATGGTGTTGAACAGGGCGTTTACCTATGCAAATCAGCTACAACAGGCACACGCATCCAATTTCCGAACGATTGGCATTCATCAAATATACACCTGTTCTACACACAAATCGAGGGGTCCCGCATGTTTCATGAATCTGTTGGTATTTTTATACGCACATAAATAAGGACAAATTTACACTACTGCAACATAAAAACGTATGCTGAAATGTGATGGAAGCTTTATGCAAGTCCAGTGTCGATGTATGCTCACTAAATGTATTTGTAAAGAGATTCCTCTGGTTTTTGGACATACCCTAAAAGTTAAACAGAGAGGTCTGTTCGGAGACAGACTGTTGGGCATCTGTATTGTATTTTGTTACAGAGGTGAATGAAAGCAAGGAAACTACTGCTGTTACAGCTTCATCCCTTTGGAAAAAATGTGTTTTAGTAACAGTCATGGAGAGTAGGGATGGGCGGATCGATCCTGAAATTTCCTGAAATCCTTTTGATAATTGATCCTCACATAAAAATATCGCTACGTTTTTCCTTTAACCAGTAGACTAATTTTAATATTTATTCTATATGAAATTGAATGTATATCTGATGTTGAAAAGGAGAAAAATTAAATGTAGCACAAATAGTAATTTACAATGACAGGAACTACTTCTGACCCCTCCCTCCGCTCCACTCCACGCATGCACGCAGAGAACGAGTAGGGTCCAGCTGCAGCCCTGGACATGACATGCCTGTGGCATGATGGAAACATTCCTGGCGTGACGGAAGTAGTCATACATCTATATCATTTTTTTTTGTTTGATATAAATTGTAGAATGATAAACGTAATTTCTGCAGTTTCCTTTTAAAACTTTTCTGTTGATAAAATCCCTACTAAATTGGCGGATTTTCATAAGCAGGCCCTTTTGGCTCAGTTATTTGTCTATAACCACAATTTTTCACCCCACTGTTATTTTATATGGAATAACAAAGATATCCTTTACAAAAATAAAAACTATTTTCTATCAGTCTTGGTTTGGAATTGTTATGGAATTCTAACAGTCAGTTACTTACTGAACAAGTGTGGGAGAAAACCTTCGGCTGGGCCAGAAGTCCTCCGGTCTTCATCCACACTGCTTCCTCAAAGTTGTCACTTGTTCAACACTGAGTAAATAATTCAGACAAAACCAATAGAGTTCAATATGATTTTAGGTTTACTGTAATAATCAACAAAGTACAATAAACCGAGCTGGTCCATGGAGCAACTAAGGCTGAATCATAAAGCCTCCATATTTATGTATTTCATTAATCTCTCCTTTGGTGGGGTCATCTTCAAACTCCCCCCACTGCTTTCCTCATCACCTTCTACTTTTCTGTTTTGTACATCATTATTTCCTATCACCTGGCAATCCCCCAGGATTTGCTTGGCCCACCGAATCTAATGGTGTCATTGTGCCCCAGCTATTGGCACAGCGTACATGCAATGAGGAGAGAAACCCTCAGTTCTTGACTTCATTAATTACTGGAGTTGGCTCAGGTACTAAAAGAAATATATTACAGTCATATTTATCCAAAGCGATTTACAAGGTACAGTTTTTACACTACATGGGGATTGAACCCACAACCCTGAGACTCCCATGCTCTACCAACTGAGCTGTCCGTGCCAGAGATACACATTTTATCAGAATGGACACACCTTGAGCATACATGAGTTTGTAGCTTTGGTGAGTTTGCAGCCTTTGTACAAAGCTTAGGTGTTTTCCTCATCTTAAGTTATGCTTACACTGCTTCTTCAATATTTCAAAATATCTCCCACACAATGTTTATTATTATACACAGAAAACCTTGAAAATGTTGTTCCTAAAAAAAAAACAAAGGAATATGCCAGTCTTCTATACAGCCCAGCAAGGTTGTCTCGCCATTAAGGAACTCTGGAAATCTTAAGTAAACCTGGATGACTGTAGGAACACCATTTTGTTGGGGGCATCAATGTACAGATTTATAAGAAATGTGAAATTAGTAAAAATTATTTATATAGCAGAAAATCATCCCAATTTTTAGATTGATTGTAGCACTTCAAATGCACCAATATATTTTAGATTATTTACAAGTAACAGGGTTGACAACAGTAACTTGGTTGATGGGACAATATAAGTGCAATAACATTGGTTTGTATAGTACAGTTGGTTATAAAAATGGTTTCTTTCGATTCAATAAGACAAATGATTCAAATATATTAGTTGCAAATTTAAGCCTTTTGGGGAAGTTTTACACATACAACAGGACATTAGGTAAAACAACACAAGAAAAAAAAATTGAAAATAAAAGCTTTTATTTCAAAGATGCTCAAACAGATCTTTTTATCTGTGTCTATTGAAATTGAAAAATCATGCTGAGGGACAGGTCAAAAGGGCCAAATGCATACATGAGGCTTTAAATGATTTTTCGAGCACTAAAATCATTAATTTGAGCGTATATTATGGGCAATCTATCATTGCAATCACACGTGAAAAGCTGATATGTTTTGGTTATTGTTATGTCATTTTATTTTCATTTTTGTATGAGGGACGCAAAAGGTTTCTCTTTTCGAGCTAAAACCAAACTGTAGCTATACGCTATCTTCATGAATTTAAACAATACAGCATTTTTAGGTTTTATAAAAAATGAAATGGCAATACAACGGCAATGGCTAAATTATACAGTTTGTTGGAAAAAAAACAAAACAAAAAAAAGAAGCATGCCAGAGGCAGTTGGCACGAACCAATAAGACCCTGGAGAAGTGTCACGCCACTTCTGTCATGCCAGGGATGCTTCCAGCACACCACAGGCTTGTCACCCCAGGAGCTTGTCTCCGGGCCTGCAGCTGGATACTATTGCAGAGAACTGCTGCTCTGACAGTGGCAGAAACAAGAAAACAAAGCATTGTCTGGAGTTATTTCACTGCATTAAACAGCAACAAAGCAAAATGTGATTTGTGTTAAAAAAAAGTCCATATGATATTGTAGCAATACCACAAACTTTCTGAAACACATGAAAAACACTCAGGTCCCCTCTATGTACACAAGAACACTTTTAAAAGTATCAGTATCAATATACTAGCCCTGGTATTACTTGGTATCAGATCGAAAAGGAAAAATGGAGTATCGCCCATCCCTAATGTAGAGACAGTATGTCATCCCTATAGTAAACACAGTCGAAACTGATTAAACCTGGAAGGACATATTATATTAGTGGAGTTGTTGAAACAACAGATTTCAGTTTGCAACTAGAAAATATTACATGGTCTAAATAAATGTAAACAATGAAAATGAATTATTGCCCAGCTCTAATTATTATTTTTGTAGGCTGTATATGAATGAACATTGTGTTTTGCTTAGAAGCAGTGAAATACAAAACAGCCTGCAATTTTGTACATTTTAAATATTCATACATTACATTCTGTACCGTAAATATATATGTAAATATAAATATATACACACATATTGAATATAAAAAATTCCATATGCCTTACTTTTGAGCTTATTGTTTGATAGTTGATACCATGTTTATTTTGTATTTTTAACCCTGGGTTATACATAATAATATCACATCCTGTGTATTAATGAATGACCAAAGATCTTACCATTCTTACACAGTTGAGACACCAGCTTTGTATTTGAATTATAATAAGCTATGATAATACCATGGTAAATAAAAAATAGTTACCATGACGTATCATAATAAAACCATGTTAGTATTATAGTTACCATAAAGTGCCATAGTAAAACCATGGTTACTGTATAAAAACTGTAGTAATCCATAGTACATTTTTGTAAGGGCGAGAGCTCAACTCACCAGATTATTAGACTGATATTAATATAAAGAGACTATTCCAGTATAAACTGGTGGTGCCCTGTGAGTGTTAATTATCAAAATAATTGATTCATAAAAATAAAGTGTGTGGCAGACTGGGGAGAGAATGTGGTTGAGGCGTAGGCTGGATGCAGGAGAGAGTTGAGTCAGTGGACTGACTCTCCCTGTATCCAGCACCGGCTGCAGCCAATTAAGGCCGATTGCAGCCGATTCCAGGCAAATTTAGGTTGCCTGGAAACAGAAAAGTTGGATGCAATTATGCACCAAAACAATCACGAACAATGAGAAATATAAAAATATAAATGCAACCAACTCACACTTGCCTGTACAGTCATACACTCTGTACTGGATTGTGGAGAGAAGGATTGAGCGCCACATCTCCGACTCACCTTTGTAAACTGTGATGTTTGGGAAAACAAGCTGCAGTTAAAATTAGCTGCAGTTAAAAAAGGAGGATTGCTTGGTTTGTTTGTGCCAGGGACTGTCGCTTTTTATCACTGATTCTAAAGACCATTGGTAAATTAAAGGATTTTGGTACATAGTAGACTAGATGCAAAGTTTCTGAATCTAACTTAAACCTTACCTATGGAGAAGCGTTACAAATAAGATATTAACCTTTAAAGAGTATAGTAGTACTCGGAACCAAGAGTACTGTTGGTTTTCATTCTAGCCGTCTAGGGACTGATTTAGACCTGGAGTGCGAGGTGAATGCTATCAACTACCTGGAAGGATAGAAAACCAGCAGTAGTCTAGGTCCTGAGGAGCTGGGACCCACTGAATAAGGTAAATTTAATGATTTAATGATAATCAGTGATTATAACCATGACATTCAGCAATTATATCAATGATAATGATTGTAATGACAATCTGTGATTACAATTTTTTGTTTTTTCAAATTGTTTCACACAGAATCACAGAAAATCACAAAAACATTTCAATCCTATATTGTCGATACTAACTTAAGTTTTGCACTCTGTTGAATGACGGAAGTGATGTGGTAAATTGCAGGAGGGTAAATGATGACCTCCAGTTAGTGTTCATTATAAGGCAAACTACCACCAATCAAGAAAAATCAATCAGTCAGAAAATCATTAATTTATGCTTTTTTCCATGTCTTTGTTTTCGCTCTATCTTCATATAACTTATATCTGTTTGATATAATATGATGATACTATGAATTTCAGTCATAAAGATTCATGTCAGCCTAAAAAAGTGGGTATAATAAGTTTAGGTGGTGTAGCGAACTCGCTACCCCCGGGGCCACGACAGAAGAACGATAAACTGAACTGGTAAGTATTTTCCTTTACACAAAATATATTACTTTTTTCCAGTGTGGAACAATAAGCCTTCTCTAAGGGTTAATATTTGTACAATACCCTATGGGGTGGCTAAGTCTTTTTTTGTACGCTTCCCAACCTGGGGTCCAAGACCCCCTTAGGTGGGCACCAAAGATGTCAGAGGGGGCCACAAGCCTTGGAGGCACTGAGCTAAAATAATCGTTTTAACGAGGAACAAAGAGAAGGCCAAATGGTGAGCAATGTTTGTCTGAAAGATGCTGCAATGGGTGGGAGGTGGTGGTGGTAGGGGTGGATTGTGAGTAGAGAGTGACAGGGCACTGAGGAAAGGTTGTGAACCTCAACTTAAGAGGGCCGTTTGTAACAGGCTGTTTATTATTTCTACATTCATATTTTCTGCATTCATAAATATTTTTACATACATCAGAAACAAATAGCCATAGATTTTAAAGGCTCATAGTAAAATCACCTTTTCAGTGGGACCCCAGGAGGCAGTGGGCACCCAGTCTTGACCAAGGCCTCATGACAGATTTAGGACAGGGACTCTCTCTCTTTCTGGCCTTCAAACTGATTTTCCACTCTCTTCTTTAGCATTACTTCACTGTGAATCACTGGATCTCAAAATCTCAAATATTATCTTAAAGATTTAGAAGAATTACTTAATCAGAATCAGAATCAGAATGGGGTTTATTGCCAAGTAAGTTTACACATACAAGGAATTTGCCTTGATCTGATGGTGCAACATTTAACAGAAGTTAAAATAAGGACAGTATTTTAACCCTAACCCTTAAATATATTCC